>CAIGRT010086733.1:0-19715 GCA_903798405.1 Fraxinus platypoda
GTGTAAGAAAGCTAGTCCCGTGACAAGGTGCTCAAAGTACGAAAATTATCAACAGGGCAACACAAAATGCTGATTCAGTGGAAGGGGTTACCCATTTTTGGAGCCTCCTGGGAAACACCAGAGACCCTTCAACAGCATTTTCCTGGTTTCAACCTTTGAGGACAAGGTATCTTTGGAATCCCATAGTAGTGATAAGCCTCCAATCAAGTATACCTACTCTAGAAGATTCAAGAAGACTGGAGGGAGATGGCAGCAACAAATTTTGTTAACTTGGCAGGCTGAGGTGGCCAAAACGGTTACAAGGGAAACTATAAATAGAAAGGCATAGGAAGTAGGCACGCAACTAAGTAGTGGTGAGGTTGGGGAGAGAGTAGCCTTCTTAAACGACTGTCTGATCTTACTGTAATTGTTCTTTTCATCAACACAGTGCTATTTCTAGTTGTTCTCATTGAATACTGCACATTTTTACAGTTGAACCCTATCATAATCGTTCAATTACGGATATGAAACATTGTTCTAAACAATAACCTCTCCAGCACTGTCTTGACGAGAGTTGGAATGGTCTCCACAGGATGATATGGGATATACTAAAAAGCTATCTTGAGTGTTTCAAATTTATGAATTCCATATGCATGTATATAATGCCTAAGATTCTTTGGTACCTGTGCAGAATTGAAGTTCTTGATAGCAAGAAAAATTAGAGAACTCGAAAGATTATAAAAACTAATTTGATTGTATCAAAAATTGGTAATCTTAAAAGTATACAAAACTTTCTTAAATAGACAAGTTAATTCTCTAATCCTAATCACCAATATGAATCATTACTTGATCTTGGATGTCAATGAATTATTTAAATCGGACACAAATATGAACCCGCTTCACACTTTTATACTTTTCGGTGGATGGGTAACAAAGTTTCAAAAGACTTGCCATGTAGAGTAAGTTATTGATTATATGGTGAAGCTCATCTTTACTAGGTATATATTCTTCTTTAACATCCATAGACAATGGAAATGGGTTATTGAAACTTTTCCAATAACAGAATTCGAAACCTAACTTTCTTGATTTTTTACTTGAAATTTTAATTGATAGGCTGCACAAAAGCAACCAGCAACTGCAGTACATTAAAGTAGAAGTTGATATTATGCTTAGCAAAAGCAACAGAATAGACTAAAAATTCTTTATCAACCTTCCATCTCCACAATCTTAACAAGTACTAATTTTATAATATAGAAATGCCAGTGGATTTGCTTCTTAAAGTAGGATGCAGAAAAATCAGTAGCAAATCATATGAAAACAGAAACACGTGCTCGCATCTTAAAAACATGAAAGGAATTAAGTGCACATACTCATACGTCTTTATTATGCCTCGATATGCTTGTACTTACCGAGTGAAGTAACGCCAAGAACTTGTGATTTTTGCTTGTAAGAGGCAAAAATCCTCTACTTAGGTCCTGGTCAATATCAGATACAAGAAGCTTGAGAAGGGCCACATGTACTTGCCCGAGCAACAAGGAGTCCTGAATACCAAAATAAAAATAAAATGAAATCAAGAAGTAAAAAGCCAGCTAACCTGAACACGCCATATACAATATCACATTTAAAAAAGTATTGCATTGAAATGTGAGCATACCTTATCATGGAATGCTTGTGCAAACTCATCTAAGGTGAATGAACATACATCAATTTTTATAGCATAAGTACAAAGAAAATGGAAGACCTGCAAAAAAATAAGTGATACTTAGCAAAGAATGGCATGCGAATTTTAGGACAGACGATAATAGCTAATAAGGAATAAAAAATTCAGAGAGTTGAAAAGTGAATGGTGGCTAGAAAAGAATGGCATGCGGAGTCTGGTGTAATAAATTAATACTATTAACTGCACCTTAAGTATCATGTTCACACTGCAAATGTTAATTTGTCTGCATGTGTATATTTTGTTGTATTCCGAAGTCATGAATCTATACAATTTATAGTTGTTTTTATTGTACAGAAAAGGAAAAACTTACTTCCTAAAAATACTACCCTACAATCATGGGAGACTCTTAAAATCAGCATTAATTTATAATTATGGAATCAACTAGAAATCAATCTTCACCTGCAAATCAGCTTATAATCAGCCTTTGACTTTCCATTTTATAGGAATTGAATTGTCAACATTAGTTCCCTAATTTATGTTGCAACCCAATCAGCCTTCATCAGCAAGCAATCAGTCTGACTTCCTATTTTATAGGTATTGATTAGTTCCTTGAATTATGCTGCACATCCAATCAACAGCAAAGGCATTTCCTTTGACTTCTAAAAAAAAGGATTTTGGATTGACGTGGAAGCATAGTCAATAGGTATGGACGTCGGTGCATCGTTCCAGGTAAATCAATACTCAAAACCACCCATTACATTTCCGATATTTCGTAAATGGAATCATTCGGTTCTACGTAATTACTGAAATCGACCAAAACCGTAACATTTTTTAAAAAACCCTTGAGCTGACACTACGGCTTATCTTCCCATATCTAGTAGAAATAAAAGCTATAAAATATGCCTCCAATTACACATTTCAACCATTTTTTAATCCAGTGCAATTATACCACCAAAAAGAATCCAATATCTAGCAAAGCACATACTTAATTACATACCCAAAGACAAACCAAAAACTAGAAACAAACAATAAGTACTAGATTCTACAAATGCTAAAAACAACAAATTCATTTCTATGAAAACAGCGTAACAATCAAACTTGTCCACTTCTTTTTCCACCGCATCGGGTCATTGCATTGAAGTGAATAAATTGAAAAAAATAAAAATTAAGGGAACAAATTCGGCTCCAAAGTCGGGTACCCACCAAGAACCATCCAAGACCGTCGGCTCTTGATTCTCAATTTCATTCCCTAACTTTCTTCTTGGAACCGGAGTCAAATCCAATTCTGATTAAAATGCCCACAACTAATAGTCAATGACAAATCAATTTCAGCTTATACAGAAATTTTCCTCTAATTAGACCTCGACTATTAAGGTTCATACATATAAATCCAGATTGCAAAACTCGCATTTTCATCGACATTCAGTGGCTCATAAAAAGCAAAAACAACAATCTCTCTCTCCTTGGCCTTGACACTCAAAATCAATGGAGGCAGTGAAGGAAAGGGGGGAAAAGGAACAATTGAACTTGGGGCTTCTGCGATCACGAGTTATTACCGCAAGTGAAAGGTTTCACTGTGACTTTCGAGTGTGCTTCGAGTGTGCTGTGGGAATAATCAATACTAGAAAATGAAATAGAATAGCATTTCAAGATAAAGAACACACTAGAAAATGAAATAGAATAGCATTTCAAGATAAAGAACCAAACATTCTTTAAGTCAACATGCCTCATTATCGTATTACATCAGCCTATAAGCACATAACAACTTATAAGCTCTGCCAAAACACCCTTTAAGTCACTAGACCTTATTATTACAATAAAGCAACAATGCGAATATACATAAACAACAAGCCGAGCTTTATTCCCAATTAACTCGGGACCAACTACATAAATCCTTTTCCATTGGTTCAAAGCAACTAAATTCTTAGCAACCACAGCCATGATGGTATTGATCTATTCTCCCTCTTTGTAATATGTTTTACTCTAATCACGTCACTCTGATAAACTAGATCTCTTAAGCACTATTGAAGCCATGTTGCAACCATATTAGATGTCATTCCCATAATTTATTCTCACTAAGTGAACCCCTACTTGTTGACTAATATTCTCAATTCTTATCCATTCTAGTATGACTGCATAACCGTCTTAACATCCTCCTTTCCCCTACTTTTTTCTACTGGACGTATTGTCCTTCAGTAGCCAACAGCCAATATACCAAAGAGCATTGCAGGTCTAATCATTGTTCTACAAAACTATACTTTCAACCTTATAAAGATTTTCCAGTCACCCAGAATTCCTATAACATTCCCCATTACGTCCAAGTCGCTTTAATCCTACATATTACATCCTCTTCAACTCCACGTTCATTGTTAATAACCGAACCTAAATACTTAAAACAATCACTTTTTGAGACACAAGTTCCTCTATATTGACGCCGATATACCATTATTTCTATTGTCTCTGATGTGGCGTTGTATCATGCATGCTCTCTGCCTTGGTTCTACTTAACCTAAACCCCCCTCCAAAATTTTAACTTACGATTTAACTCTTTTTAACTCTTTCCTTCCACACCATAATGTCTTCAGTAGCATAAACCAAGGAACCCCATCTCAAATATGTCTAATAAGTTCATGCATGACTAAAGCAAAATATATCGTGCATATATATGACTAGGCTGGACTATATATAGCTCATGAACCTAATATATCTTTAATTAACACATGAATATCACCCATGTTCTTATAGATAGGCACCATAAAATTCTTAATTCATTCTTCTAGCATTCTTTTTACTCCTTAACGAGAATATAGCTTGCATTATATATGACTAGATTGACCTAGATATGTACGAAATAGGAAGCTCATTAAGATAAATATGTAGCATGAAAAACGTTATCACAATTAATATGATACTGAAATTTCTACCAACGAGACATTTGATTATAGGAGAAAGGGGCAAATCTGAAACCATTCAATCTGCCATCAATAGTTAGCTGTAATATGTAACAGACCCATCACTTTAAGTACTTTCATGACCAGAATGGAATAGCATATTGGTATACCTTGAAAAGTTTCTTGACAAGCTCCGGAGAGGAATTCCATGGTTGCACATAGAAGGGTGGTCTCATTGTGACAGTATTTGGAGGGAACTTGGCTAGCAAATCTATAAAATTACACAACCTTATTAGGTGAGATACATAACAAGTGAACTCTAGCTATTTTCTACAAAAGAAAACAAAAGAATATTGGGGAAGAGAACAAAGTAATTAACCTTTACAGAGCGAACAACCACGTGATCCATTGGTTGCAAAGTGTGCAGAGCAAGTTAATGGATTTGGTCCCGCTTGTAACTCTCTTAGCTCCAGTTCCTCATCATCTACTAGCAATGCAAAGTGATCTGTGTTTTCCAGACATCTCTCTCCGTCCAGAGCAAGTTCGCATTTTTCTTTACGGTTTCTCTTTTCAAATTTCTGGTACTCCACCTGCAGTTACAGCATGCCAAATCCAGATACTAGCTTAACTAAAGAATCTAGATATCCTTCTTCTGACAAGTAGAATAGCAAGAATTCATTTTACCTTTCTACTTCTTAGGGGAAGCTTCCTCTTAGCCTGTTCTTTGTTTGACAATTTTCTCTGTGCAGAGAAGACTAACTGTTAGTGTCTTTTTTGACCATCCAGTTGAATAAAGATTTTCAAATCAAACATGCAACAGGTTTCACAAACCCGAAGAAAAACATATATATTTGTGATGAGATAACTTCAAAAAGGTCGATTAGTTAGCTAACCAGAACAGTTTGCTGTTTTTTTGTCTTTTGTTGGATAAGGCTCTCACTTGAAATGCCGTCAGAAGAAAGATCTCTAGCATCAGGATTTGTCATCTGCCAAACTGTCATCAAACCTTTGCCAATGCCATGTTTCTTCACTGGAGCACCCTTTTGAGTTATCATACCTTTATCCCTGCCATTTTTCTTTGCTGGAGCACCCATATCAGTCATCAAACCTTTACCCATGCCATGCCGCAGTGTTGGAGCACTATTCTCACAAGAAGCCTGATAATCCAAGGTGGAATGCAAGGAAACATACAAAATACAATAGAAATGTAAGGAATGATAAAAGCCCGTAATAATTTAAGCAATACCTATCTCATTAACCGAAGATTTCCAAGTAAATATATGCTCACTACCTTTCTTCTTTTATAGACTTGTGAATTCTCTTCAGAAGTATCATGACACTTTTTAGGACCTGGCCATAAAAGAGCAAAGCAACAGAAATTTTGTGACTACATGAAAATGCACAAATTTATAAATAAAAATAAAATTTAAACAGATGTACATGCATGCATATGAGTACACAAACACTGAAAATGTCGATGCGCGTCAAGTATTTGGTGGGTTCAGGGTGGGGGATGGGGTTGGAAGTGGGAAATATTTCAAATGCATCCAAAAAGGTAAAAGAAAAAAGGGTACGCACAAGAAATAAAGTGTATATAGCACAGTGGGAATTGGGACCTTGTGAGTTGAGTTTAAGTGAGCCCCCACCCCCAAAAAAAAAAAAAAAATCTTTCTTTTGATACGAAGGTGATTTTGGCACAAAAAGGAGGCAATCATTTTCAGTTTTTTTCTCATACAGGACAGGGTTTTCTTAGAAATTACGAAACCAATATTTAGCACAGAGTCTGCTGAGCAGTGATAAATGAAAATTTTCAAGTCAACTAACCTTCCTTCCAATATTACCGCTCATTCAGTTACACTCTCTAAAACCCCCAGTTTTGATCAGGAGAAGGAACTAATAATGCTAAGTAGAAAATGATTATCCAAACCGACTATGAATAATCAATTAGTAATTTTATATTAAATATACAGATGTTGCTTGAGCTACGAAATATTTTCACCACGAATTTAAGCGATATTGGTTGATCACATGCTTGGTCTTCAAAATCAGTAAAAGATTAGGCATTAATAATCAATTTTAGACATCTAATCTGCATCCTCGCTCATCAGTCCGGGAAACGGAAAAAAATAGAGAGCACTTAAAACTTGGAAGTTTTCATTTGTACAGTTCTCAACTGATTGTCATGGACATCTTAAAAGTACGCTGCAGAGTAAGATTCCTGTAACTGCAACCTGCCACTACTCCCTTAACAAATTAAAGAAGATCAAATATCTCCACAAGCAGAAGGGAAAATGCTTTGGCAACCCTAAATAGTTACTTTTTTTTTTTACATGCTTATATGTATGAATTTATACTTCCCCCCATTTTCTTCTTTCCCGTTGAAGTAATATTTTTCTTCTTCTATGTTTTTTTTTTTTAGTACAAAAATGCAACAATTAAAATGACACCTTATTATAACCTAAACCCCCTGAAGGCTTCCCCACCCAAAATAAATAATCCCCAAGTTAATTGCATTATGTTCTCCATTTAGTCCACTCATCATTTCCCACTCCAAGATTACACTAAATAAATACACACAACTACGTTACAACAATCATCATAGAGAACAATTACCGCATAGAAAACACAAAAACACAACCCAATAGAAACGCAACCAATATAATTTAACTATATAACTCAACGTCACTTCTAGAAACAATTTAGACGTACAGCAGTAACAGTACCTCTCTTCTTGCAGAGCAAAGCATTTAACGGAAGGGAATCGAATTCATCTCCAAGTGGCGGGCCGTCCTTTCGGAATATTTTGGTGAGAATGTGCTCTGGAGAGTACAAAACCTCCTGAAGCCGAAGCCTGTAATCGTCGTCATTCATGAAAAGTTGATGCTGAACCTTTATTTTTCTCTTCTTATTCATACTCTTACAACTATAGTTTCTATTACAATTAATCTCGTTTCCACGCTCCTGATTACTCTTTCTAGAATACTGTCGATTGCTATTCGATTTTTTATTGGCCATAATTAATTATCCAATTTATATTGATCGATAGTCCATGCGATGTTGAGACGGAGGAGGAGGAGGAGGTTGTGATGGATGTGACGAGGTGAAGAAGATAAGAGTTCACTCTCTGAAACTCTGAGAACTGAGAAATGGAGGTCAGGGTTTTAACAAGTAGGGTTTTGGGTTTTGTGGGCTGATATTTCTTCTTTTTTTCTATTTTATTTTTGAAGCACTTTTTTGCCGTTTGTAGAAAAACATCTTTCAGTTGGACCTGTAGTTGCTCAAACGGGTCGGTGTGAATGAAATAGTTGATGGGAAAATTTCAAATAAAAGTATTATCTATTTCAAAACTAAAAATTGGGGGGGTGGGGGGTGATCGATATTATTAAAAAAAAGAATATATTTTAAATAGTGATATTATGAAAAATATATTGTTAAAAATAATAATGCTATGTAGCTCCAGCGAGGTTGCATCTCCAGTCTAGATAACATTAAATGATGGGCTAAATGATAGGTGAAATTAAATGACTTATTTAATTTCACCTATCATTTAATGCCACATTAACGCCACCTAAATTGGGGATGCAACCCCAGTGGGGATGAATAGCAATGCTTTGTTAAAAAGTAAGAAAAAGTTGTTGATATGATGAAAAATATTATTTTATTGAAGAATGTGTGGTTGAAAATGAGTTTTGAAAAAATGTATTTTGAAAGAATGTGTGTCTAACAGGGGGCTAAAGTTTAAAATTTCAAAAATCAGATATTAATTACATTTTATTTATGAAATAATTAATTAAATATATATTTTATTAATTAAATATATTAAAGTCTCAAATACATACAATTTTATTACAATTATTGAATTAATCGGGCACAAATTATTTCTCGATCACTGAACTAATTATTTCTAAGTCACAGTTAAATTTTTTTTATAGATTACAACTTATTTTTGAGTCATTGATAAAAAAATTTATAGGTTACAAATTATTATCGATCGTAGATTAAAAATTTTATATGTTACAATTTATTTATCGATTACAAAATCACAAATTTTATAAGTTATAACTTATTTAACAGTCACATATTATCAAATGAATTGGTCGCAAGTGATTTTTCGATCACAGCTTAATAAATTGTGAGTCACATTTTATATGTCACATATTATTTATTGATCACAAATTAACCAGTTTATTGACCATAATCTATCAAATATTTGGCCATAAATTATTTATTGATCACATATTAACCAATTTATTGGTTAAAATCAACAAATAATTGGTCACAGAACACTCCCACCACCACCACCACCACCACCACAATCCCCACGAAAAAAATTTCCAAATCTGTTGACGACACCACAACCACCACCACCACATGTGTCAACAAAAACCATCGTCACCACCGCTTGTATCAACAAAAACCACCACCATCGCCGCTTGTATCAACAAAATCATCATCATCATCGCCGCCACTGGATCCAACAACGCCACCGTCACATCCACCATTGATCCAACAAAACCCACCTCCACCGCTAGATCCACCATCACCATTAGATCCACCATCAGCATTAGATCCACCACCATTGCCACCAACAAAAACCACCACCAAAACATGTAAACCACCGCTACTACCATTCATTGCGCGAAGCACGTCTGCCACCATAGCACCGCCACCATCCATTAACCAATCTATCGGTCACAACCACCACCACCATATATAACCGTCACTGTCGTCGCCGCCACAGCAACAGTCACTGCCAACACAAACACCAAACCCACCACCAACAACAACATCAACACCACCTCACCAACACCGCCAACATCACTACCACTCACCACTGCGGCCAACATCACAACCACCACCACCACCACAACCACAACCACAACCACAACCACAAAAAAATCAGATCCAAATAGGCATATACATAATATGAGAGATTTAGGCGAATACAAATACATGAGAGGCATAGAGGAGAGTGGAATTGTCGGATTGGAAAGAGGTGACGGTGATGACAACGACCACTACAAGTGTGATCTACAGCGCAAAGAGGTGATGTCGCTGCGCACCGATCGTCGCCGTAGAGAGACGGTCGCGATGATGGGGATCTCCGATGACGACGACGATCCATTTGTGACGAAGAGTGCATAGAGTCGGAATAGAGATTTGAATCGGGTAGGATGAGAGAGAGTGTGTGAGATATAGAGAGAAAAGAAAGGGGAGAATGAAGATAAATTCAGTGTTTGGGAATGAAGTGGGAGTGGATGGGGGTATGTTAATTAGTTAATTTTTATTATATAATTATTAATATTTAGAATTTTAATTATATCTGATTTTTAAAAAAAAAAACTTGTAACTCTTAATTATGAAATGAGATCTTGAAAACGCTTAGTCTATGTAATTTCCACATAGTTGAACCTGAACTAGCGCCAAGTGAGACTGACAACAATACATCTTTTGGGGTAAATCTCAAAGAGGGGGCATGTTTGAACAGGGCCTACGTGGCCTTGTTCATGTAGGACGGTCCATATTTAGAAGATTAAGTGCAATTTTTCCTATTGGATTATGTTATTTGTACACTGTTTTCTTTGCATCGTGATTGATATTACTATTGTTGTCAATAAATAAGTGGATGAAAAAAATTATTTTCTTTTTAAATCGTCCAATAATATAATGTCACGTGACAAAGTGTAAACAATAGTATAAACCATGATGTACACTGAGCATGATTGTACTTGGAATGCTAAATGGCCAATAGAAACATAGTTTAATTTTTAACGTATAGGATATATTTACCTAATTCTTTTAGGCATTTTCATAAAAAATGCTCAAGTGAGGAGGTAAATTGAAAAGTGGTCTCATTTTCAAACTTCACGGAAACTTAAGTCTCTGTTTGATATAGATTAAAAGTAGATAATTAATTTATATTATAGTTAACAATTAATTTTAATCATACATTTTATATGATTCACAACTTTTCAATCATACATTTCGTCAACTTTTATTAAAATATATTATAAAGCTAATTTTAATCTACACCGAATAGACTAACTGCTCTTCTTATTGTTCGTATTAGATCTTGTATAAGATAGTTTTTATGAAAATAATTTTCAACCAAAAATTGTATGAGTTCCTTAACTTTTTTTTTTTTTTTTTTAATTTTCTAGCCACACATCCTCTAAAAAACTCTTTCATAAACCAGCTCTTGATTTCAATTGCCTAAAAGTAGAAAAAAAATTCTCATTTCAAAGTTCATGGAATCAACTTTAAATTACTTAGAAAATCCAAAATAATCTTGTTTTCATCCTTATCAGTTTTCGATTGCCTTGATCAAATTGGAATCTACACATATAAAAGAGGCTAAGAAAGCCTAAACACATGTTGGACACTACCTCCAATTTTTTTAACTCTATTTCGAAAATCGAAGAAGGTGAGAACATTCTCTTTTTAGTACCCATTTTTCCTCTTTTTGCATTCTCCCATGCAATCAGCCACTCCTCCTCCATTTCTCCACGCAACCCTCTATTTTGTGACACTTTTCCTCTCTCTCTTCTTCTTCTTCTCTCTTTTGTATTTCTCTGCTCTAATTTCGCCCGAAAAAGGAGGTTGGATTAACATCTGGCGGAGGATAGATACTCTGGTATGGAAGTTAAGGATACTCCTATGATGACTGAGATCATCATACGCTCAAATCGCGCTCAGAATGTTGTCGGTGATTCCCCATTTCCACTTTTTTTCCCCTAACATTTGATGTTTTGTTTTAGTTTATTCGATTCTCCATTTTTCTAATTGCAAGATATGTAAATTTTGTTCGATTTTAGATTTTTATAAAATTATTTGCTTTATTTACAATAGGTAAGAAAGGTAAGAAGATTCAGGAGTTTACATCAGTAGTATAGAACATGTTCAAATTTCCAGAGACCGGTGTGGAGTTTTATTCTGAAAAAGTTAACAATAGAGGGCTTTGTGCTATTGCTCAGGCCGAGTCCCTCCGATAAAAGCTCCTCGAGGGCCTGGTTATGAGATGTTATTATAGTTATTGGCACATCATCGACAAAGCAAATTGGTGCTTCTATATCAATTTTGTGTCGGATGTTGACTAGAAAAAAAAGTCTTCCTTATGACATCATATCTTCATGAAATGTGTTTGGTTCATGCAGTTACGTGGGGAGGCCATATGCAAGAGATTTATGTAAATGTATTATTAGAACTCTTTTACTTCTCTAAACGCTAAAGATGCAATAGTTTCATTTCCTTGTATGACACTCAAAACAATAAGGAGTTCTTTGATCATTTGTTCATGTGAATTTATTATATCAAACCAGCTTCTCCAAGAGACTTTGCTATTCATTTGTGTATTATTTACATTTCATTCTTGGAGTTGCTAAATTCTTGAAATTAAATCACCAAATGCATGCAAATCTTTTTTCCAACTTCCTTTCCATCTTAAAGAAACTCTGGCATGGACACTATTCTTGCTCGGTGTTCTCTGATTTGTATATTTTGGTATTTGTTGCAGCTATCATACCTTATCCCTTAGGCTCATCTATGTTAAAATTTGAAGTTCCATCTTAAAAGGTCAACCTTATTAAGAGTAGTAGTCTAAACCATTATAAATTGGTCTATATTTTCATCTTTATTTGATGTGAGATTTTATCCCTTAACATGCTTCCGCAAGATGGTGGCTCGTTTGAGCAGACCAATCTTTAAATCCGTGTACTCAATTTTTTTGAGTCTTAATCGAATCGAATTACTCGTTGAAGCTTAATAGACTCTGATACCATGTTAAGATTTGAGGTTCCATCTTAAAATGTTAACCTTATTAAAAAGAGTAGTCCAAACCCTTATAAATTGGTCTATATTTTCATCTTTATTTGATGTGAGATTTTATTCCTTAACAATCTCCAACTAAAGTTAGTAGGAACACTCATACCATTCAATTGCAACTTTTATATTTTCTTCGAAATCAGTTTCACAATTTAAATATATAAGCATCTGTAGAAATTCTCCATCTTTAAGTTTTGAGGAAATTATGTTGAAATGAATAAAATAAATTATGAAGATTTTGCCTCGTTCACGAAGATTCAAGCAACTCTTTTTACTTTGAAACCTTTTTTTTTTAACTTCAACCTCTCATGTTATATTGGCTTTCCTCAGGGCCTGCTATGGTGTTTTGAGATAAATTCTCTTATTTTCATTACAATACAGAGGATGGGTTTACTTTATCGACAAGGATCTCTATCACCTACATAGTATAATATTTCACAATAAAAAGTTCAATAATTTCTTCTTTTTGTGAATCTGTCTTACTAATTTAATATCCTGGAAAATGTGTCACCTGGTATAATTGATATCTTCGGGTTGTGGTGTATACATGATACAACGAGGAAATAGTGGCCAATGGCCAGTTGACCTAGCCCAATTTTCAAAATGGTCTTTGACCAGCTTTAAATGAAAAGAAAAAAAGGATAAAAGATAAAAATATAAATCTTCTAAACTTGACAATGTTGTATTTGTTTGAAATCTTTAGTATTTCATTGTGGTGAATATAGATATTTGATTTTTTTTCATCGGATGTGTTAATTAATGAGTTTAATACAAATATTGAGATTTATTTATGGTTAAAATAGAAGAAAAGTCGAATTTAAGGTTGAAATATGCGAAAAATCAGTATTTTTAGGACGGTTCCATTTTCGGTGAGCCTGCAGGTTAAACGCGATCCAGACCCGAACGTTTGGGTAGATCCAGCCCGGACGGCCCAGTTGGGCCCCGTTATGGACGAATTCGATCTGGCTGGAACTTTTTTTCTTTATTTTCAACTTAGTTCATTTTCCTTTTTATTGTTTTTTTTATTCCTTTTTTTTTTCAATCTTAAATCTTATATTTGTTTTTCAATTTTTTTTATTGACTTTTCTTAATTTATTTTATTTTCATCAATTATTTTTTCATTTTCATTTTTTCCTTTTTGTATGTGTGTTTTTTTATTTTATTTTTTAAAAAAATGAATCTTATAATTTTTTTATTTCTTAATTTATTTTTTCTATCAATTTTTTTTTTCATTTTTTAAAATTAATTTTTTTCCTTTTCGTATGTGTGATTTTTATTTTTTTAATTTCTTTTTTTTCCTTAATTTAATTTATTTTTCATCAATTATTTTTCATTTTTTGCTTTTATTTAATTTTTTTTCTTTTTGTATGTGTGTTTTCGATGGTGATGGAGGTGGTCGAGGTCCTCGGGACGAAGGAGGTGCCCCGATGGTGAAGGAAGAGGGGGAGGTCTAGTACCGGAAGGGGTGACGGAAAGGACCTCACTTAACAGATGATGTCACGAGTGAGGATGATGTGACATTGTGCCGGAGAGGGCAATGGAGGTTATGAAGGGTAAGAAACGTGTTGTGACGTGCCAGAGCAGATGGTCAGCAAAAGGATAGATTGTCGTCACAATACATTATCTCTTCGTACACAGTCGAGAAAAATAAGAAAAAGGTTCGTGGATGGTACGTTGCTCAACCTCTTTCGTGACGTCGACCAGGTAAAAAAGAAAGCGGTCGATGGCTTGTTCAGCAAGATTGGACCCGGGTAAATATTTTATAAAATTTTGCTAAAGTAAACTTACTCATCTATGTGTTTTCTAACATTTTTCCTTTTATTCATTATGAGTGACATGCATGACATGGGAGACTCTGGTATCAGACGCAAAGAAATGGTTCAATGATGTATTGAAGAGTAGAGTGTAGCTCGCTGACGAAATAAGTGCCTCTTTCGTTGTTATTCGTGTTGTTCACATAATCGTTATTCACGTCTTTCTTTGTTTTTCCGATTGTAGTATGTCGATATGACTATGAAACTATTGCGCGATCAGGCTTGAAGACACCCGAAATCATTTGATGTTCCTGGTCGAGTTATCATAAGTTGCGAGGTTTTTAGTGCCATCCACATTGAGCATAACATGATCTTTGGCGGATCAGACTGGTACAAATTGCCACATTACATGAAAGAGTGCATGAGAGGGCTCGATCTGAGATGGGAAAAGTCGTGGACGAGTTTTACACATATGTACGTCTAGTGATCGCGAACTCGCACTGTTTTACAGTTGAGTTCGCATTCGCTGAGTTAATGATGCACGTGTACGACTCCGATCATAGTTGTACCACGCAGGGCCAAATCGAGCATATACTGGAGCCGATGACGACCATCGTTCCCATGATGGCTAGAGTAACAAACATTGCAGTACACGATAGATTAGCTGTCGTGAGGAAGATGACGACTACAAGACAAACAAAATCGTATGTATTTTTTTTTTTGTTAAATTATGTTAAATATATTGTAATTTGGACTTACATATTATTACTTACGTACATGGGTGATTGTGGAGTTTTTGCAATTAAGTACACTGGATTTTTGAGCATCGGACGTGGCGTAGAGTTGATAAACCAAACACACATTGATAATTGGAAGATGAACTAGCATCCGACTTGTATGCATATAATTGTGATTTGTAGTATATTGTATTAGTTTTTTTTGAAAATGTAAACATTATTTATATAATTGTGAATATATTTAGTTGTAATAATTGGTTGAAAAATGGCTTAAAAAATATTTAATTGTGATTATTTTTAATGTAATTGTATATTTAATCCGTAAGAATGCGAACATCAAAGTACGAGGATCTAATTACAACTTTTTAATAGTTGATGAAAAAATAAAAAATGACGATCGAAAGATGACGAAAATCATTAAAGTACTATAAATAGATATTACACATCCGTTGAATTATTATGTAGTGGGATCTGACTTGTACAAAATTGGCAAGTATGTCATGTTGTGCCACACCTTCTACACCTGCACGGTCGAGAAAACTCTATGGTAGATGATACTCTAAACGTACATCTA
The DNA here is from genome assembly GCA_903798405.1 of Fraxinus platypoda. Lineage (NCBI taxonomy): Eukaryota > Viridiplantae > Streptophyta > Magnoliopsida > Lamiales > Oleaceae > Fraxinus > Fraxinus platypoda. The sequence goes on from CAIGRT010086733.1 coordinate 15,417, forward strand.
CGTTTAGAAGTATGTGGTCGAACTTCAAGTGCCAACAAATTATTAAGTGGAAGAATGTGGTTGGGAACTTTCCACTCAACTTCATTTGATAGAAAAAATATAGTTTCGGCATACGTTGCTTTTCAGTAATGAGTGCATAAGCTGTGTGATGGAAATTCTCCATACATAGCCATTGTGATTGCATGTGCACATGAAAAAATCTCCAACTAAAATTTACACGTGCAGGTATTAGCATTCAAATCCATGATGTATTCGATATTACGTCCGCATCTTACGTAGAAGCGAAATTAATCCAATGGTACCACACTTAGCTTTCTCGTCACCTCTAAAGTTTTGAAGAGTTTATCTTCTTAAACTTGTGTTAGCACACTTTTATAATTCTGTGATTCCTCACATCGTTCATAAAAACACTGCAGCAACTTGTTACGAATGTGCTCAATCATTGCGAGAATTAAAAACTCTTAATCCTTTTTGAACAGTGCATTGAGCGGCTCCGCATTGTTCGACGTCATCATGTAGTATCGAAGTCCTGAAAAATGTGATTGTGCCTAATATTCGGTCCACATCTCTATTAGATAATCTCATACATAGTGTGATTTATTTTTTATTTCAACCATAAACTTATCAAACTCTTTGAAACTGTAAGCCTATGCAGTTCTCCTAAATAATGCAACGATACCACTGCCCCGTTACTTAATCTTCAGGTTGTCTTGTATATGGTACATGCAATAATCACGATGTGCCACAGGAAAAAAATTGGTGATAGCATTTATCATTGCCTGCCTCCGGTCAGTCACAAATGCAAAGTTCTAGATGCCCCCAATTACTTCCCTCAATTTCGTGAAGAACCAACGCATCGCTAGATCATTCTTGCCATCGACTATGCAAAATGTAAGATGGTAAGTTTGGATGTTAACGTTTTGACATGTAACGATAATCAACTTCCATTCGTATCTAGCTTTCAGGAATTAAGGGTCGCATCACATTTCAAAATCCTCGAATGCATTGTCCAAGATACATAAAAAAAATACTTGAAACGATTCTAGCCATCGGTCTAAATAAAAAATGTCGAGTCAGGATTAGTTCTCCCCATGTTATTGCAATGCCTAACCAATTTAGCCACTGTTTGGTACACATTTTTCAATAAAATAATATTTTTCATCACATCAGTAACATTTCCTTACTTTTTAATCACATATTTCTCATCATATCACTATTTAAAACACATTCTTTTCTCAATAATAACCATCAAACACACCCTTAGTATAACTCTCCTCGGTCGAACCTATTAAATCCTCTAATGCACATTCTTTAGCCTTCCAAGCATTCTGATAGCTCATGACCACACCATACTCTCGACGGATGTTGTTGATGATGTCTGCAGGTATGTAAATCGTAGATCCTGAAATTTGTGCATTAGCTGTTGACCAATAAATCACGATCGAGCTTGCCTATGATTATTTTGACAAATACCCACTTCATAAGTATATTCCCGTGCATACTTGCGAACTACAAATAACTCATTTGTGTCTATCTTTGTCTCTCACAAGTGCCAACTGCAATTGTTTTCCACATAAATAATTGTGCATGTAGACTTGTTTGATTTTTTTTACTTTAAATTCAAAGTTATATTTCATTGCAATCTAGTGCACAACTTCCAACAAATCCCTCTTCATGTCAAACAGTTGATCAACATGCAAATTTTCATCATCGAAAACTACATGTGAACAATTAGAAGACCGTGTACTTGACCCAGCCTATGAACTTACCCCACTCATGTCTGTATCTGGATAAAGCAATCAAATCATGATTTGTAAATCGCCTTTCATCCTCGTTGTTTTGAACTACCTCGTGAATTCTGTGTGTAACAATGAGATTATAGTGAGTAGCAATTGTCTCGAGAAGAACCACATCATCCTCACGAGTTATCTCCAATGTATTCCAAAAATCGTTTACATTACAATCCCCTCCATCGAAATCTTCGTGTTCACCTCCGAGGACATTCTTCCTCAATAAAGTTACGCAAACAAGAAACGACTTGCGGCTTTGGTTCAATTCAATTAGCAACTTCATTTGCACTTCAAAAGTAACTTTCACAAGTGGAATCATAATGGTTGAATGCTCGTTAAATAAAAATCTTAATTCCATATCGTACTGAAAGTGATCGACATTGAGCAGGTTTTGTATATTATGGTACATTTTTGTAAATGATGAACTCGATGTTATCACAATTTCATTTACCATATCTTCTTCACTCGTCAATTTTCATTCCCATCGACCATTTTTATTCATTTGAAATTCACCAAAGTAACAAATTGGGAGACATGCTGATGTAATAACTGCATTACGAATCAAAATATTAGAAAAAAAATAGATTAAATATAAGAAATTAATCAATAAGGTTAGGAAGATGAAGAGAAAAATAAAGGGCCCAGGTCGTCTGTTAACGGAATGCAGGGCCATTTGGCCCCAATATTATTTGTTTCCCATTTTTAATAAAATTATCTACGCATTCAATTGCATTTGTCGAAATAAAAATTAACGATTTAAAAAATATACTAATTTAACGAAAACGAAATTAAATATAGGTAAATATACTTACCAATTCGAAGTGTTGGATATAAACAAAATATTTTTGTTGAGCGTTTGATAAATTTATGAGATTTTAGTTGAAATAGACGAAAAATGAAAGAAATTTTATTTGTATTGGAGTAAACAAATAAAGAAAGTAACTTGATTTTGAAATTTCAAGTGAAGTATTTGGTTTTTACCTTATAACTTAAAGAGTATTATTGTCTTTTAAACAAACTCTATTTTTGTAATTGTATAAAATACTTAAAGATATTCTTGTCTTTTAATCAACAAAAGACCATTGTGGTGAATGTCAAATATTTTTGGTTGATGTGAAAAAGTGACCGTTTGATCAAGCCATTATTAAAAGTACCCCGACATACAACCCACTTGTACATGTTTCATTATCTTCATTCCAACCTTTCTATGTTAAGATAGTTTTGTGCCCTCAATTTTTATGATGTGACTTGTCAATGGGACATTGGTAATCTCCTCTTGGTGCTCAATTCAAACCTTCACCTTTGGTGCTTGGAATTTGGATAGTTTTGACAAAGCTATTGATCTATAAGTTGAGTGTAAGGTGTACATATTCCAATCCCAGTGTTATGTAAGCTCGACACACAAAAAAGTCCTAGAATATTGTATAATTTTGTCTGTCATCGACATAGAAGCCTATATATGTGTGTTGGTTGTATGTATTGTTTGTGTGGAGAGAGAGAGAGAGAGAGAGAGAGAGATCTCAATGTTATGTAAGCTAGGCACACAAAAAAGTTCCTAGAATATTGTATAATTTTGTCTGCCATCGGCATAAAAGCCTATATATATGTGTTGGTTGTAGGGGTGGGCGTGGGTTGGGTCGGTTTTTGCCCCAACCCAAACCCAACTCAACACGATCGGTTTGATCTAAAATCAAACCAATCCAACCCGAGTAAATGTTGAAACCCAACCCAATCCAACCCAATCAAGTGTCGGTCGGGTTGGGTTGGTCGGTTTTGGAGTAATGGCTAAAGACAAGTAAACGCAGAATAAAAAAGGAAAAATTAGTAAATATGGGTTCAAAGCAGAANGGTCGGGTTGGGTTGGTCGGTTTTGGAGTAATGGCTAAAGACAAGTAAACGCAGAATAAAAAAGGAAAAATTAGTAAATATGGGTTCAAAGCAGAAGATTAACAAAGTAAATTTACACCGTTCGCTTTAAAAAAAGATTAACATTTTCATCATTAGAATTCACAGCAGAAGAAAATCCTAAGGGAGATGACTTGTAAACTCAATCTTTTTAAGCTCGGTCCTTAGGCTTGCTTTCTTGCTGTTTTCCCAAGCCCCAGACCCCAGTGGAAGATATATTTTTCTGAGCTCCGGAAAAAATTTCAGCGTACATTTAATTTAACAAACTGCATACATAAATTATGTAGCCATTATATGCTCATCCAACAAGAAGCAAAGATATATAACAGATTGCAGTCAACAATGAACAAACTAAGCCTTATTTAATTCTCTGTAAATTTCGGGTCAGCTAACAAATTTGGGCATTGTAGAATAAAATAATAGTCACTGAGTCTAATCGAAATGTAAGTCATTTCAAGTCTTAGCACATGATATTTGTGTTCTTTTCGTCTGAAGTGAGTCTTTAGCTCATTTACCAAAACATTTCTTAGTCTTCTTCCCTTCCCTTCCCTGCATAACATAACCATACATCATTATTCACAGGTCACAATATTTGGTGCAAAAA
>CAIGRT010086736.1:0-11777 GCA_903798405.1 Fraxinus platypoda
TAATATTAATATCTACTTTTTGGTATTTGTATGCATTGAATTAATTTTATTGGACAGCTAGTTATTTATATATTTTTGAATTGGGCTACGTTAATTTGTAAAAGTTACGAATGAAATGTCATTAGTTGTATTTATGTAGCATTGCTGTAAATGTTAAAAAAATTTAATTATGGTATGGAATCGAACAGAATCGAACCGAACCCGAACGGTTCCATAATTATATTTGGACCCGATAGGTCCATTTATTAAATATCCGAAAGTTTTAGATCAGTTCGGTTCTCTTCAGAACCGAACCAAACCGACCCGACCCGACCCACGGACAGCCCTAATTAAAAGATTGAGAGAACTGTAAAAAGTATCAGAGAGCCATAGTTTCTAACGATTCCCAGAATCTCTACCACAGTTTCAAAAATCCAAAATTTCTAGTGAAGCATGCACGCACGGGTGGACGCACGGGTACTGACTTCGTCCCTGACCCTCGACGATGATTTTTGTCCAAGAAATTGTTATCAAACTTTTAAATAAGAACATATTTAGCCGTACTTAAATATTTATTATTTTTTTCTTATTTAAAAATATGAGGGCAAATAAGTCTTCTCATGCTATCTTAATAAAAAAATTTGGATGAAAATTGTCAATAAAGAAGTACTAATTAATAAAAAATTGAAAATAAAAATGTAACCGAAGAAAGTTGGGGACATCAGTGTTACTAAGTAAAGGTTAGAGACCTTCAATACGATTAAAATGTGGTGCTCTTGTAAGAAAATATAGTATCCATATGGCTACTCAATAAAATATAACAGAGGTGTGAAAATATCATCATTGGTCTTGGGGTTTTAGCACTTGTATCAATTTCGTCCATTACGTCCAAAAAAAAGAGCATGCTAGTACTCGACGATTTGATTCCGTTGCGATGATATTCTCATTGGACAATTTTCATCTAAAATCCCTCAAAAATTGCACGCGTAGGCACTTGGGCAATATTGCGAGGGTAAAATTGGTAGAATACACAATTTGAGCGAGAAATGAAAAAATAATAGGCTAAATATATTTACACCATAATTTTTAATAACTAGACTATATTTTAATTACAGGAAAGGCTCATACCCTTTCACATTATTACGTTTATTTCTCAAATTTTTTCCATCGCATTCTTATTCTTAAATTAACATAAATTATGTACGTTTTATTATGATTTCTCTCCAAAATTTTATTTAAGATAAAGTAAAAAGACTCATTTGTCAATTATATTTTTAAATAAGCAAAACAAATAATATTANATTCGAGGATGTTGAAACAAGTGAACTTCTCATGAAATGTTCATAAACTTTACAATTATCACATATATATCTAAAACTTTTATTATCGCATTCTTATTCTTAAATTAACATAAATTATGTACGTTTTATTATGATTTCTCTCCAAAATTTTATTTAAGATAAAGTAAAAAGACTCATTTGTCAATTATATTTTTAAATAAGCAAAACAAATAATATTACAAAAATTCTATTAAATATTTTACCTTCATTTTAAAGCATGTTCACAATATTTTTGGACAAAAATCATGATTAAAAACAAAATTTTCCGATTAATGAAATGTTAAAAATAAGAATATCATGAATTCATGATGAAAGAAGTTAAGGCTATAAATGTTAATGACATTTAATGTAACTAAAATATGGTGTATTATAAAAGAAAAAATGTGGTGTGAATATAACCACCAAAAAATAATAATAACTATAGTTACATCACATTTTTTATTCACTACACCATCAAATTAAAATAAAAGTCCCCCAACATTTACTCGTTCTCACACTTCATCTCAATTATTTTTTTATCGCATTATTATCTTTGACCTTCCATGAATTAGCATATCAGGTCCCTAATAACGATTCCTATACGAAACTTAGTTAGGAGGATAAAAAAAACTTAGCCCTTGTTTGACAATTATTATTTCAAAATTTATTTTTTCTCATACTCATTTTCTGACATACATTCTCAAAATAAAATATTTTATACATAAGCTCAAAATTTTTTTTCTCATTTTTTCCACATTTTCAAACAATTCACTGTTACAAAATTCACTCCTGCTTTTTAATGGGCATTAAACAAGGCTTTATTTGCACATTTATGTTTCTAAATAATTAAAAAAACAGCAAATATAAAATATTTGACAAAATATTTGTCCTTAAATTTGAAGTATACTTACAAAATATTTGAATAGAAACCGTTGTCGAAGACAAGTTATGCTAATTAATTGAATATTTAAAAAAAAAAAGATGAAAATATTGAGAATGTCAGATAGAATTAAAATGTGGCGTACAAGCAAAAATCGTATTGTGTAATTACCTAAGATATATGATAAAAATTAGAATAAAGTTAAATGTACAATCATGGTTGACAACCATATATTGTCAAAATCTAAACATGTGATGTAGAAAACGATTTTATCCAATGAATGAATATAATGATGTCAAGTATGATGTTATCAATCAATGTTGTCAACTAATGTTGTACATATAGTATGACTCTAAAAATCAACAAAAAAATCTAATCATTCATACACGGACATCCAACTATAGGTCAACGCCAAGAGCACCAAAACCTTGTTTGCCACCGGTCTAAACTCCAGTATATATTATTACCAAAACTCGAAACTCTAAATAAACAATATACATAATTACGTGTTACTTATCTCTAAATTGGCATCGATGCTTTCAAAGGCCACTAGATTAAGCCACTTTCATAACTATTCTCATTTTATTTTACATAGCCCCCCGTTTGACAATCATTAAATGGGCAAAACCATATTTTAAATAGTGATTTTTAGGAGAATGTGTGGTCAAAAAGTATAAAAAAAGTTTTAAATTTATGTGCGGAATATTTTATCTTGTGAATATGTTGTTGAAAATGAATAATTAGAAAAAAGAGTTTGAAAATAATGATTGTCGGCATAATTATGTGTTTGTTTATTTTCATTTTCAATTTTTATTTATTGAAAACAATGGTAGAACTATAGCTACAAAAAGACAAAAATCATGATTAAAAACAAAATTTTCTGATTAATATAAAATTGGATAGAAATTTTTGGGTGCAATGAAATCCAAAACACTGGAACCAATTTGCTCTTTTTCAAAGTTATAGTCCAAATTGCTATAGTCGCTAAAGATTGGAGAGCAACGGGATAATCTCTCTCTCCTGTTGTTTTCGAAATCTCGCTCATATTTTTCGACTGAAGAAAATTCCATTTAGCTTTCACATATATACACCGCCCTCTTAGCTGAGCTTCTTTCTTCAGAAGAGTCCCTCTACCCCTTTCTCTCTCTAGATCTCTCTCACTTTCTATTTGGTTACGGAGGGTTCCGAGGGTTTCTTCGTTACTCCAGATCTATTGCAACGTCTTAAATAAACGCTGTCGTTTTATCAATTTCTGATCCATTTCCGGATCCGGAGCTCCGATCTCGAAGGCTTGATATCTAGCCACCACCATGGCTGCCGCCAACGCTCCGATCACTATGAAAGAAGTTCTCACGGTACCCCCAATTTTCGTTTTAACTGTCAATTTCTGTCTACTTATTGACATTCAATTCAATTTTCACGATTCAATACATTTTCAACTCCTTGACAGCTCTTTTAAATCATTCCAATAGTCAAATATTTTTAAATTTTTATGTCGCTTCATAATTGCTTGATTTTAACCGTCGACAGTAATTTTACTTGCTTGAATTGTTGGAACCACAGTTCGCATCTCTATTATACAGTTTAATTTCAGATCTGTGATTTGATCTGAATGTTGGAATTTTATTTCACGTTGAAGTAGAATCTGAATTTTGAATTTTTTGATGTGTTGATGCAGTTGCCCAGCATAGGGATCAATTCGCAATTCATTACTTTCACCAACGTGACTATGGAATCTGATAAGTATATATGTGTGCGTGAGACAGCGCCTCAGAATAGTGTGGTGATTATTGATATGAACATGCCATCGCAGCCATTGAGGCGACCTATTACTGCAGATTCTGCGCTTATGAATCCCAATACCAGAATTTTGGCTCTGAAAGGTATGCAATTTCACTGATCATCATTTGTGATTCAGCAATCATAGAAAAAAAACTATCTTGTCGTTCCTTATCCAATTCGATTATTTGAACGAAAGCTATATAATATGCCGGGCGTTTCCGGTTAATTGAGGATGAGTGAAATCTAAATGCAGGTCAGTATATAGTTGGTCTGATTGAGAGGGATTGGGTGTGGTTTACGGAAACAAGCATCTTTTTTTGGCAATTTCTGATTTTATATACAAAATTGTAATCTGGGAAATAAAGAGAGGGTAAGAGATGTGGGTTAGAAGGATAATATTGCAGTTAAAGCTGTTATTAGGTTGGGAATAACCCTGATTTAGTGATTACCCTTGTGAGTAGTGATATTGCCCTTTTTATGGGAGCAATCTCAGTGACTGTAAAAGAGAAGAAGATGATAATTCCTTATCATTTATGTCGAAGCATGCTGCAGTATCATTATTCAGAGGAGATAATTCTTTTATTCTTCATTGGTGTTAAAACAATGTTATCAGCTAGAGAAGTATAATTTTTTTCGTTGGTGTAATGTTTGAAAACTTCTTTTGTTCATACTCAATTGATGTGATACTTGGTAAGTCAGGATGCTGTAACAATCTACTGGTACACTTTCATGTTTACACACTATATTTGTTTCAAGTATTTAAATTATGAAAAGAAATCTAGTGCATTGGAGTATATATTAAATGTTTTGGTTTTGGCTCCTTGATCTGGTTTTCTGACAATATTTGTCGAAGTCAGGCTAATATTATTGAAATTATATCATAATGTTTCTGTTTTGGTTGTTTGAAGCTCAACTTCCGGGAACAACTCAAGATCACTTGCAAATATTCAACATTGAGGCAAAAGCAAAAATGAAGTCTCATCAGATGCCTGAGCAAGTATATATATATATATTCTTTTATTACCCATTGTTTATTGCTTTCTCTGAAATGTAAGCAGCGTCTATTATTTGCCATATTCTGCATTGAAGTTACTGTCTTTTTATGTATGCAATCTGCCGTCATGCTTCTTAATAGGTTGTTTTTTGGAAGTGGATTACTCCAAAGATGTTGGGTTTGGTTACACAATCATCTGTATATCACTGGTCAATTGAAGGTATATCATTCAGTTTTTCCGTAATGGTCCTTGTTTTCTTGTTTCCTTTAATGAGATTTCTATATGTTTCCTCTTCTCTATGCACGTCCGTATAGGTGATTCTGAACCTGTGAAGATGTTCGATAGAACAGCCAATTTGGCAAGCAATCAAATCATCAATTACAAATGTGACCCTTCCGAGAAGTGGCTGGTTTTGATTGGGATCGCTCCTGGTTCTCCCGAAGTGTGTAATTGCTTTTTGTTTTTGGTTCATTTGGAAAGTTTTAAGATTGATACATTTGGAAATATGATTTGAATCTTTGTATAGAACAATTTATTTTATATTTCTTAACTGCATTTGTTGTATCTTCTCTTCCCTCTTACTATACTTGTTCCTTATTTTCTTACTCCACTAGTCTACTTTTCAAACTTCTTTTTATTTCACTTTCTATCCTGTTTCCTCTGCTTCACCATGGTATTTACCACGTATCAGTATAATCTTTTGCACATTGCCAGTCCATTTTGAATGCTCTTTTGCATCCTTTCAATATAATCATGAATTAATTGGCATTTCTACTCTTTTTTTTTTTTTTTATTTGTAGCTTGTGTTTTCTCATCATACAGAACAGTTTAGCACAAATTTCTTATAACTTATTGCACTCCAAGATTTTACATATTTTATGTAATTTGATAGGTCTGCGAGCCGATTGCTTTCCTAGATCATAATTGTTTCACTGTTTCACATTGATCATAATTGTTTCACTGTTTCACATTGAATGCCGCGTCGTCTTGAGATGGACATGTGCCTGTCAGTAGATAACATTAGGCGTTGTTGGGAAATGCTACCATTCTAGCTATTAGATACCTAATAATTCTGATGCAAAGAGAATGGAATTCAAGCAGCTTCGTGTGAATGCTTCTTCCTAAAGACAATTCGGTATCTTTACCTATGGATTGAAAATGCAATCTGCTTTTTTACGCTAATGATAGATTTTCCGACGAAAGAATATCCATGTTTGGTCATGTTTTGGAATGGACATTTTTGAGAAATTATACACAGCAAATGTTACATTACAGTACCATTCTTATTGTGAAATGGTAATTGTAGTAACGCACGTTGCACCATTACCCTAAGCCACAATAGTGTGGATACCTACTTGAAAAGGAAGAACAATGTTATGGCCAAGTCACACAAGTCTTCCCTTGTGGTAGTGTTTCCACTCTACTCATACTCTACACTAGCACACTTGATTTACTGTGATGAATTTTATAATTTTTGAAACTTGGTCAAAGTTGACAAAGATTCTCATTTATCTGGAGAATATAATATGAACTTTTGGAGTGTGTTTTGAATTAGTTATTTATTTTTGATCTGGCTTTAGTGTGGCCTTAGAACTGTTTTTGAGGAATTCATTCTATTGCGTTAGGCACAACTGTTATTTGGAACTTGTCATTCTGTTTTTTCTCTATACAACCCATTTCAATGAACTGATATTCTTCTTCTATTCATGTTACTAGAGGCCTCAATTAGTGAAAGGAAATATGCAACTGTTTTCTGTGGATCAGCAACGAAGTCAAGCTCTTGAAGCGCATGCTGCATCATTTGCTTCTTTTAGAGTAAGAAAAGTGTTGCTATATTGTTATTGCGTTTAGAGTTTCTCTAAGCTAATTTCTATTTATGGATTTGTTTGCCTTGGCAGGTTCCAGGAAATGATAAGGATTCCATTCTTATTTCTTTTGCGAGCAAAACCTCTAATGCTGGACAGATTACATCGAAGTTGCACATCATTGAGCTTGGAGCCCAGACAGGTGTACATCATTTTTGCCCGATTTGATCCTCTTTTGGTTTATTCTTGGAACAGCTTGCCGTTGGCGTCGATATCATTACATGATTGTTTCTTATACATGCAGAAAGTAATTCATTAATTGCTTACCTGTGGTGCTTAATACTGGCTGACTTTTTCAGGGAAACCATCTTTTACAAAGAAACAAGCAGATCTATTCTTTCCTCCAGATTTTGCTGATGATTTTCCTGTGGCCATGCAGGTATTTCTTGTGTTTCCTCTTTCTTTGTTGTATCTGTCTTCGCGTAATTTGCAGGTAGCTATATTGCACTTTGGTTTCCCATAACATGCTTCTTTTGCATTTTACGCAGATTTCGCACAAGTATAGTATGATATATGTAATTACAAAACTGGGGCTTCTCTTCGTATATGATTTGGAAACTGCCACAGCAGTCTACCGAAATAGGATAAGTCCAGATCCAATTTTTCTGACGTCAGAAGCTTCCTCAGTAGGAGGTTTCTATGCAATTAATAGACGAGGGCAGGTTTTACTTGCTACAGTAAATGAAACAACACTCGTGCCCTTTGTCAGTGGCCAAGTAAGATTATAAGTTTGACATTTTGTGTTTTATAAATCCATTTCTGCCCTCGCAAAAAATTGTGTGTTTCGATTATCTTTCAGTTAAACAATCTGGAGCTTGCTGTAAATCTTGCCAAAAGAGGAAATTTGCCTGGTGCAGAGAATTTGGTAAGTTGAATCTCAGATCTTAATGCAATCTCTTTCTATTTTTGTTCTTGGTTGGAAGGAGTCTGACAATATATTCATACTGTATAGCTGCTTGTTTGACAATGATTTTATGTTCTTTAAGAATGATTGGGCTAGGGTTACTTTTGATAGAGGTTAATCACTAATGTTATTATAATAACATACCCACTGATCATCTATATTAGAAATTTATTGGAATAATACTTTGTTTTGGCTGTGATCGATCTTAGAGTCAAGTCATCAACCCTACTAGCGAAGTAGTCTTATTCCTTTGGAGCTCTTCTGACCAATTTGCTAATAGTTGCATTTTCTATACAACACAGTAATTAGGCCAGGGCTTTAATTTTACTCAGTTATCTGTCATTCACTCGTATATGATGTGATGAAGTAGTGAAATGAGTAGTTTTTTTAATTATACTGTCCACTATTATTTGCTTATCACCTACTTAATATTACGGAAAATCGCCTGACTGAACTCCCATTTTTGCTGCTTGCTTGACATTTAAGCTACCTTCGCATATTCTTCTGTTAGACCTATTCTTTATTGCTTTATGTACCATACTCGGATACCAAGAACTCACGATTTTGTCATCTTAAACTCTCTCAGGTTGTACAACGCTTCCAAGAATTGTTTGCTCAAACAAAGTATAAAGAGGCTGCTGAGCTTGCTGCAGAATCTCCACAAGGCATCCTTCGGACACCGGATACGGTAGCCAAATTTCAGGTACGTTTTGTCCTTAGGATGTCTCATCCTTTACCCTCTGAACATGCATGGTTGAAAGGAACAGCTGGATTAGCCTTCTCTGACCTTCTTCTTGATGAAAAGCTTACCATCCATTCTGTAATATACTTGCAGGAATTAATATGATTTAGACCATTTTATTTTTTTATGGGGGAGATGAGGGTTTTCTAAAAATAGTGTTTTATTTGCAGAGTGTTCCTGTTCAATCTGGACAAACCCCACCGTTGCTGCAGTACTTTGGAACACTACTGACAAGAGGAAAGCTCAATGCTTTTGAGTCTTTGGAGTTATCTCGTCTTGTTGTGAACCAGAACAAAAAGAATCTTTTGGAAAACTGGTTGGCTGAGGATAAGTTGGAATGTAGTGAAGAACTTGGGGACCTTGTGAAGGTTATTTATTTCTAAGTTAATTTGAAGCATTTATTATTTTAAATCCCGTCAATGTTACCTTTCAAAAAAAAAAATCCTGTTAATGTTAAATTTTTGTTGTGTTGTTTTCCACCTTTTGATGCTGTAATAATTCCTATTTATATAGACTGTGGACAATGACCTTGCGCTGAAAATATATATCAAAGCAAGAGCTACTCCGAAAGTTGTTGCAGCCTTTGCTGAGCGTAGGGAGTTTGATAAAATCTTGATATACTCCAAGCAGGTCAGTTACAATTTCATTGCAGAAAGTTTACCTCTTTACTTCAGGATAATTACAATGTTTTCCAATCACTGACCATTCATAGGAGAATACTACTGTAATTGATCTTCACACTTGTATAATGGTTTTTTATGAGCAATTGAATTTATGTCGTTATAGGTTGGGTATACACCTGATTATCTGTTCCTTCTGCAAACTATCCTCCGATCAGATCCTCAGGTATGCTTGGAAGTGCATAAAATAATGTTGGTCGATATAATTTCCTGCATTACGTTGCGTGAATAACTTTCCCTTTTAGAGTATGACCATTGTTGTAGATGGGACTTTATATTTGGAAGTATTAAATAATTAGGCTGATCTGTGTAGGGAGCTGTCAATTTTGCTCTCATGATGTCCCAAATGGAGGGAGGCTGTCCTGTTGATTATAATACCATTACTGATCTCTTTCTTCAGGTCTGATTTTTTATTTCTCGTGGTTTGTTTGAATTCTTTATGGCCTAGATTGCTAACCTGTAATTGGCTTTATGTGTTGTTCTCTTGTACATGGCAGTGAGCTCTAATTACGTGTCAAAAGTTTGTGGGTTAACACCAATATGTAATATCTTTCTTTTCTAATCATTTTTTTTCATCAGAGGAACTTGATCCGTGAAGCAACAGCATTTTTGTTGGATGTTCTGAAACCCAATTTGCCAGAGCACGCATTCCTCCAAACTAAGGTTAATTTTGTATAGTTTTTGCTCTTTCTAATCAAACCTTGTTTATCAATCTGATTGACATTACTGTCATGACTTTCATTTTCTATTCAGGTCCTGGAAATCAATCTTGTGACCTTTCCCAATGTGGCTGATGCTATTTTAGCAAATGGAATGTTCAGCCATTATGATCGACCACGCATTGCCCAGCTTTGTGAAAAAGCTGGTCTTTACATGCGAGCTCTTCAGGTTAAATTTTAACCTTATGTATATTAATATTGTATACTCAAATTGGACATATATATATGTTAGATATATTTACTTATCTATGTAATTAAACAATGTACCATACTTGCAGCACTACTCTGAACTGTCAGATATCAAGCGTATCATTGTTAATACCCATGCAATTGAGCCACAGGTTAATATACTCTTTAAGTATTGTGTATTTTTGTATCTTCATAATCATTTGTTGCATCAGTGCTGAGTAATGTAGCCAATTTCAGGCTCTTGTGGAATTCTTTGGGACACTTTCACGGGAATGGGCTTTAGAGTGCATGAAGGATCTTTTACTGGTCAACTTAAGAGGCAACCTTCAGATAATTGTCCAGGTAAGGATTACTGTGTTATAAATGTAATGTGATATGTTACCTGTCTAAGCTTGATGACTGTGTTGTGTCATTGTAGAAGTGTACAAAATTCTTCTCTGTTATAGGCCAGGAAATATAGAACTTCAGATATGTCAGTACACTCCTTGGTGGTGATTTTTGCCTTTCTACAATGGCAATATTGACTAGCTACTTTTGTAGGTTGCAAAAGAATATTGTGAACAGTTGGGTGTTGACGCATGTATAAAGATCTTTGAGCAGTTCAAGTCATATGAGGGGTTATATTTCTTTTTGGGATCATATTTGAGTTCCAGGTAATCTAATAAGATTGGAAATTACTTCCTATGGCTGTAGAATGATCAGTTTTGCATGTTAGATACTTGTTAATTTGGGTATTAATTATTGGTATATTGCAGTGAGGACCCTGACATCCACTTCAAGTACATTGAAGCAGCTGCCAAGACTGGACAAATTAAGGAGGTAGAACGTGTGACCAGAGAATCAAATTTCTATGACCCTGAAAAGACAAAAAACTTTTTAATGGAAGCCAAACTTCCGGATGCACGACCACTGATAAATGTATGCGATCGCTTTGGCTTTGTTCCAGACCTCACGCACTACTTGTATTCAAGCAATATGCTCCGTTATATTGAAGGTTATGTGCAAAAGGTATGATTTTTGTGAAGATCTTTTATCATATGGAGAAAATTGTAATTCGTGCAACTGAACATGCCTAGCTTTCTGGATAGGTCAATCCTGGAAATGCTCCACTAGTTGTTGGGCAACTCTTAGATGATGAGTGTCCTGAAGATTTCATTAAAGGCCTGATTTTATCTGTCCGTTCTCTGCTTCCAGTTGAGCCTTTAGTAGAGGAGTGTGAGAAAAGGTACCTTCTCCACAGTCTCGCAGTATACTTGCAGAAGCTTTTTATCTTTATATCTAAATGCTTACACTTGTATGGTATACAGGAACCGGCTTCGCCTGCTAACTCAATTTTTGGAGCATCTTGTGAGTGAGGGAAGTCAAGATGTGCATGTCCACAATGCTTTGGGTAAAATCATAATAGATAGCAACAACAACCCAGAGCACTTCCTCACCACCAATCCGTATTATGATTCACGTGTTGTGGGTAAATACTGTGAGAAACGTGATCCTACCCTTGCTGTTGTCGCCTACCGGCGAGGTCAATGTGATGACGAACTGATTAATGTTACAAATAAGAATTCTTTATTCAAACTGCAAGCCAGGTTTGTGATTTGTGTAGTTATACTGCCACGTTTTCTGAGTTTGATATTCTCTTAAAGTTTATCTGCTTGTGATGTTATTTCAGGTATGTTGTTGAAAGGATGGATGGTGATATGTGGGCAAAAGTTCTTGACCCTGA
>CAIGRT010086748.1:0-10787 GCA_903798405.1 Fraxinus platypoda
TCTAAACAGGTACTATAATTTCAAAGTTATTTTTTAACGTATTGATCTTTAAAATATTTTCGAATATTTCTTCTCGAGAAAAAGAAGAAAGAGTTCACGAGAGAGAAATTGTAAAATGCATGTTAGGGCCCATTTTGATGTCAAATACCAATTCCTTATTTATATTATTAATAAATAGCAATAGCAATTACTGTTTCTTGCACAGAATGGTGCTGGCAAGACACGTGGAGCATCCACAATGTGACACGTGTCTTATAATGTTGATACGATGTTTATGTTATTAGTGACCTAATCCCCACTTTCATACTATGAGTAAGGGTAGTGCGTAACATTATTCCTAGGATACCACACCATGTCTAATCGATTTGGGAGTTGGGGAAATTTTATGTCGGTTATTTATGAAAATTTTATTTTTCTAATAGTTTGAAACCTTCCCCAGATATCTCTTACGATTTGATGAACTTTAACTTTCGAAAGCATCACATCAAATCACCTTTAACTTTATCAATATCTTTAATTTTTAACGTAAAAAATATTTATTTGCAATAAAAACAACGGGTGCACAGATACCTTTGGCCACAAACATTTCTTTAAAGAGCGACGACTTTTCAGAAAAAAACTGAGAGATAGAATTCTAAAATTAAATTATTTTTAAATCATTAAAAGTCATGTTTTTTCAACTTATATGAAGCTAGTTTTTATTTTATTTTGACTTGTTACTAGAAAGAGAGGGAGGAAATAATTAATAAAATTAATGCAAAAATGTTCCTTCCGTCTATTATTATTATTATTATTATTATTATTTAAGTTTAGTCCAATATACAAATGGAAAGTGGTCGGCGGGTTTGGTAACAAATTTCTTGGCCATTGTGTCTTAACTTTTAACCCTTGGGAAATGCCATGCCCAACACAACAAACAAACAAAAATAATTTAATTGATTCAAAAATCACTTATAATTTGTATATGTGTGTGTGTGTACTGGCTACTTGTGCTTTTCATAATGACAGCCCAAAATTTGATACTAAGTGACAGCAATGTCCATAAAACATGTGGACTATTCTATGATGACACTTTAAACTTTTTACTATCTTTTCTGGTTTTACATCGAAGGAAGACAGAGTTAAAACACCAAAATTAGCTCCTTTGTATCTAATCGAATCATCTCAATCGTCAAGGACAATCCAAAATCTTCCCCGAATGACTCTTAAGATATGAATAGGATTCTTGCACATAGTATCAATACGTTACTATCGACCTTTCCAGATTCATAATAAAAATTTGACACATATAGTAAAACCTTCGATAAATTAATAATCTCAATTAAATAATAAAATTTTTCAATCCCGACTTAGATCAGTGTACTAAAATAAAATAATAACTTCGTTAAATGCATAAGATAATAAATTATAAAATAACAACTGCTTTAAATTTATAAATGTTCATACTAATACAAATTAATAAACTTTTAATTTTACAACGTCTTTTTTAATTTGCCTTTTTTTCAAAATATGCATCTAAAAGCCTCTTGCTTTTTTTTCTTTGCATCTAAATCAAGTTGAACCTCATCCTAATTTTTTGCAATGCACGTACTACATTTAGCATTTTGTTTTCATTTTGTACACATTAATTATTTAAGGTTACGATGGGTTTGAAACAGGGGCGGACCCAGCACCGGCTAGCCCCCGTGGCCTCCCGTGTTGGGTCCACCGAGAGCTTGAAGTTCCGCCGAGAAGAAATAAAGAAGGCAACCGGCGCCGGGTGAATTTTTTTTTTTTCCTTTGTTATTTTGTTTCAGTGTTTGGGCCTTTTTTTAAAAACAATAAGGCCCAATGAATTGGGCCAATTCGCAACCCATTAGCCAAAAACAAATCCAAAACCAAATCCAAGATTCCAAATCCCCAATTTTAAAATTGAAACCCAAACCGTAGAAGAGGGAGACGACCGGCGATTGGCTGCGCGAGTCCCTGCTGTTGCTATGGAGTGTGGCATGTGCCTGTGCGTTGCTGTTTGTGAGTTGCACTACGCCAGCCTCTCCGGCCATCCGGCGTTTAGCGGTCTCGGCCAATCCCAGCTTTGCTACCTGCTGTCCCAGTGAGTTTGCTCTCCTCTCCTCTCTTGATCTCGTGGGTAGCTAGTGTTCGCAGTAACTAGCTCCATCAACACCAGACCCCCAAGAGACGGTGCAAATTAGATTAGTGCTTTACAAGTGATACTCTCTGTTGTCCGTTTTCATAAAATTTAATTTCCATATATGATTATCATTGACATGGTTATGAGGAACTCTAGCAAGTAGTAAGATTCATTGAATCTACAAAGTTGATTATATCTGGGGACAGGATGGTAAAAAAATTCACTGTACTCGATATCTGTTGCATTTCATTCCATTTCTCGTCTAACCAGGTAGAAGGGACAGAGACCAGAACATGGTCCCCATCCCCTTTAAAGGTCATTTTAAAATAAAAGTTTTTTATCATACCAAAAGAAAATAATAATCATCATTTCTAGAGGAAACATGAATTTTTCTACAATTTTAAAAATTAATGATTTTCACCAACTAAAAGCATTAAAAAAAATAAAAGTAAAAAATACAAAAAAATGAATGGGACAGTAAACAGGGCAGGGGACGTACCCTTCCCCTCCTCACCCCGTATTAATTGGGTTTGGGTGCGAGGCAATGAGACAAAATATTCGACAGCATGAGGTACGAAAATGGCTACCTCGACCCGCCGTTGACGTTCCTAACTAGGTACCATTTTAATTTAGTTAGTTCTAAAAGCTAGCTAATGCAACTTGGTAACAACTAATTTCTAGCAAGCTAGGAATAGTATAAGCGGTTTCCTTATTTTATTTTTCGAGAGACACTGGGAATTTTTTGAAGCCTACTACAAAAAGTCAAAAAAGAAATTCGAATTGCTCTCTTGCTTGATGCGTCATACTTCAATAATTCAATTTAACAGATCATTTTGTCAAATTTTTAAACTATCAAGGCCCTTTTTTATTCAGTTTAGACATACAAATGGAAAGTGGGCGGCGGGTTTGGTAACAATTTTCTTGGCCATTGTGACTTGTGTTTTAAACCTTGGGAAATGCCAAGCCAGGCCCATAACAACAAACAAAAAATAATAATTTAATTTAATTCAATTGATTCAAAAGTCACTGACTTATAATTTGATTTTGTTTTGGCCACTCACAATGACAGCTTGAAATTTGATACCAAGCGACAGAAATGTCCACAATACATGTCGAGTCTCTTAAAAAATGATTTACTTTGTTTAAACGTGACTATTATCACACTAATAATATAAAAATTAATGATTTCAACTTTAAACTTTGTACACCTTTTGTTTACATTATATTTTCTGGTTTTATATCAATGATGAGATAGTTAAATACCAAATTCGCTTCTCCTATCTAATCGACTCATCTTGATCGTCAAGGACGATCCGAAGTTTTTCTCCTTGGATGACTCGTAGGACGTGAATAGTATCCTTACTCTATCTCATACACTATGTTACTATGCCTTTGTTTGGTAGGAATTAAAATCTAAATTTTAAGTCAAGTCAATGTCAACACTTAATTTTGACCACATATTTTATGGAATTCACAACTTTTTAATAACTTATTTCATCAATTTTTTATCAAAATATACTAAAAATTAATTTTAATCCCTACCAAATAGGGCCGATCGATCAGATCAAATTCTGAATAAAAAATTGATAAATATTTTATTTTGCTTCACAGGCTTCGCGCAACTCCCATAATGTCGAACGAGGAGATGTAATTTCTATATAACTAGTATTCTATGTGATGATGATACGATCAAATAACTTTCAATTAAGAGAATTATGGTGACGTTGAACTAAGGCTAATTTGTGCTCTAAATGCAAATATGCCCCCATTGCGTGCTCAAAGGCCAGATTAAAGCTTGGGCTATATGATCATTAACTAGAGTTGGGTAGGACTAAGATGATAAGTGATGCTAACGAAAAAAAAGATATTCAGTATGCAGTATTGAATAGAACTTGATAACACAATATTATATAAGATTTCAGCTTATTATTTCTTGCAATATTGTACGATACACCTTACCCAAATAAGCCTTAAATGTATGTCCCTTGGATCATCTATCGAACACGAAAAGCGAACGGATGCTAATGGCTTCTCAACTACTTTATTGTCTTCATACGCTGGAAACTAGCATCATTTAAAGGTATATGAATGCATCACATTCTGTGTAATATAAAAGAATACAGTGCCTTTATTTATGAAAAGGAAGGAGACTCATTTTGTAGATTCAGAGTAGTAAAAAAGTTCCATATTAAGTAATATTCATACGCAAGGTCTTTACCTGCTACATTAAACTGCCAATGGACTTGATGCTGACAGTGTTCGAATATTATTCAAAAAGAAGAAGGGGGATTGGGAAGAGACCAAAAGAATTAGAATCAAGGTTACCAACTTTGGTAAAAATAAGCTCAAACACGAGATCGTTGTACTCAAACGATAATTGTCCTTTCTAGGATTTAATTGGTTCTTAAAACGACTCTTGACAAATGGTTTGTAGGATTGATCAAGCGTTGAAGAAGAAAACGCTTAAACACTAGTGTTTTACTTCCAAAACTTGTAGAACACATAGGCGGCTTTGAATATGTAAGAGAATTGTGATTGTATGGAGTGAATTCAAATATCAAGTATTAATTGTATTTAGAAATGAAAATCTATCTCCTATTTATAGATTTTGATTCATATACCATGAAATGGTACCAATCATTCATGAAAATATGAAAAATTTCATCCAAAATTAACCAAAATCTAAACTTGAAATCAGTCTTAATGGCTACAATTTAACCCCATGCATACGCATTGTATTAAGCCATGCTTACGCATGGTAGAAGCAATTTAACCTTATTTCTGCAGAAACTAGTCATGCATACGCATGGGCGAAAAGAAATTTCTTCCATCTGCCTTCATCAATCCATTCTTTTTTTTAGGCCCAATAGTGCCCATATAAAATTAGTGATTTTGAACAACAAATATAACAATCTCCCAATTGTTCCAAATTATATTGATCACATATTCAAACTTGTAACACTTCTGCATAAGAATTAGATATATTTCGATTTGAATCTAAAAATTATATAATTCTCACAAAGTATCATCGAAATTCTAGATAGCATGATAGCTTTGAATCGGTTATTCCTTGTGATAATACCGATGAAAATACACACAAGTATTACGTGTTCACAAGTTCCTCTAACTCACTTAGCACTATTGTGGCTTTGAGCTTATCTTATTCGTTGAACTTTTAAGAAGGAAACTCTAACTCTCTATTGAGATAGCACCACCCTGAAGTTCATCCAGTTAAAGTTCTTCCAATATCTTTATTATTTTTAGAAACACTTGTACTTAATACTGAACTTCATTAAGAGTTTAAATCTCAACCCTCATTTATGTAACAATCAGAATTATATAATTAGGATAGGGTTCTTGCGAAAATTTTAATGCTGAAGCTATCCACTTATCGAATGACTTGTAGTTACCCTTTGAACCTATGAATTACTATTTTAGTAATGATAGGTAGGATTACCATCATTGGTGGATCTTTTTAGTTTAGGAGTTTCAACCTCATCCTACTCGATATTGATATTACTAAATCTCTATTAAGAGGTTTAACGAGAAGATCCGCCAAATTCTCATTTCACTTAATGTAATTTAAAGAAATTATTCCACTCTTGATTAATTTACTTACACAGTCATGTTTTAGACTTATATGTCTAAACTTTTTGTTGTATACCTCATTGTATGCTTTTGTTAATATAGCTTGATTATCACACATAATAAATATTGAAGATGTGTTCTTCAATCCTAAAGGTATCTCGTACAGTAGATTCTTAAGTCACCCAACTTCTTTATCGGTGTCGACTAATGCCACGAATTCAGATTCTATGGTTGAATGAGTTATGCGTGTTTGTTTTTTAGATTTTCAAGAAGCTACACATCCTTCAAAGGTATACATCCGATTTGGATTTACTTTCACCAGTGCTAGATATCAAACTAGCGTTAGTAAATCCTTCTAATATAGTCGAAATTTGAAATATTGTAGACATAAATTTTTTGTTTTCTTTAAGTAACCAAAAACTCTCTCAATAGCCTTCCAATGCTCCTTGCTCGGATTATTAGTAAACTTACTAAGTTTACTCATTACAAATTCTATGTTCGGTCTTGTGCATTGAGTTACGTACATAAGACTCCCTAGAGTACTTGAATACTCTAGTTGAGCAATAATTCTTGAAGCAAGGTAGATCAAAACTTATCAAACCAAGTCTGTGGAGCATGTTTCAACCCATACAATGATCGCTTCAACTTTCGGACATCCAAACAAGATAAGGAGTTCAATACAGGTGGCAGGGCCATGTAAATCTACTATTTAAGATCACCATGAAGGAACGCATTTTTAACATCCATTTTATGAATTTCCCAACCTTGAACTATTGCATTAAAGATGATTGTTTCTACCGTAGTCATCTTGGTAATTGGAACGAAGGTCTCCTCATAGTCAATCCCATATTTTTGTCTATTGCCTAAACAACCAAGCGGGCTTTAGAGCGGTCCAAGGTACCATCAAAACACAGCTTGATCGAGTAAACTCGTTTACAACTAATGGCTTTAACATTAGCCGGACAAGGAACAATATCCCATTTATAATTTTCTTGAAGAGCCCAAAGTTCATATACTATCGCCTCAAGCTAACATTCATGTTTAACAGTCTTTGAGTAGCAAGAGGAAATTGAAACAGAGAAAAAAATAGTATGAAGAGACATACGAGGAAAACTATACCAATCAGGAAGGAGAGAGCCTCTAGTAGACCGACGAGGGACAATATCAAAATTTGGACCATTAGGTGAAGGAACCGTATGAATAGGCTCCGATGGCGGATTAGACTCAAGGAGGGGCAAAGTCCCACGTCATCGTTCTTACACAAATCCAGGTTTGAAGCGCTCATGAGTAGAAGTCAAATCATCGAAATGAGAAATAACATTAATTTCAGGCAATGATGCAACATGACTAGAAAAAGATTATTAAAGAAAACAATATGACGAGAAATACGAGATTTTTAGAGCATGGGTCTTTACAAATATAATCTTTATTTGAAATACTATTACCCATAAAAACACATTTAAAAGATTTAGTAGAAGGTTTGTTATGCTCATGAGACGGTAAGTGAACAAAATAAACAAAACCAAAAGGTATGAATGTCAAGGTAGCTAGGATGTCAACTATATAGATGGTAATATGGAGTGTCAAAGTTTAAGACATGAAAGGGCAATCTATTAATCAAATAAATTGTTGATGACAAGGTTTCGACCCAAAATTTAGAGTTAACAAAAGATTCAAGCAATAATGTTTGAACAACATCTAGTAGGTGGCAATTCTTACATTCAGCAACTCCAATTTGTTGAGAGATATAAGGACAAGAGTTATGAGAAACAATTCATTTTAGTTGAAGAAAATTATGAAATTCATGAGACATATATTTACCACCTGAATCAGATCGTAACACTTTGATGCTGGAGGAGAATTGCGTTTCAACATAGGCCACAAATTGTCGATATACCAAAAATACCTCAAATTTAGAACGAAGGAAATAAATCCAGATATACCTATTATAGTCATCAATATACATGACAAAATATTTATAATTTGCATGAGATATAATAAGAATAATACCCCACATATCACTATAGATCAAAGCAAAATATTTTTCAGTACGACTACCATGAGCATGAAAAGAGAAAAATTACTTTTACCCAATTTACATGTTGAACAATCAAAAGAGATATGAGAAGAACATTGATCTTTATTACCCAACAAAATAGAGTTAATCGAGATAAATAATATAATTAGGAGGGGCCAAGACATTCGTGTCATATTTCATTCTTATTGTTTATAGTAGTACAAGCCAAAGAAATGCAAGTAGGAACAGAAAAATGAAGAGGAAACAAACGTCCAACTTTATAACTGTTCGCGAGTTTCTTTCCCGACACATGATCATGTACAAGACAACCATCATGAGAAAACTGAACATCACAATTATTATCAACCAATTGTCCTACTGGAATGAGACTAGGAGAAATCTCAGGAGATACAAATACATCTTTAATTGAAGAACTAATATCACCAACAACATGTATAAGTAATTGAATACCATTAGCAATCTGAATGTGAGAGGAGCCATGATACTTTTGAACAGTGGAGAGAGTGTTGGATGAACTAGTCATATGATTAGATACACCATAATTAACAAGACATAATAAAGAGCATCGAGTATTGTTACCTTGAAGCCCTAAGGATGAAAAAATTGAAAAAATCATATGTTTGACCATGTCATGTGTAAGGGTCGTAGGATCACCATCTACAAAGGAAGAAGCACTAGGATTGATCGCATCTTGATAAGCATTAGTTTGATGATTCTAGGGGCGAGTTGGGTAATCTTTGATAATATGTCCTGGTTTCTTGCAATAATTACAGGATTTCTTCGCATAATGAGCAGTAATATGCCCATAGTCCTTACAGCTGAAGCATTGGACCATCCGCATATCCCTACCCTTGTTTCTCCCATGAGCCGCATAAGCGATGACATTAGTGATCATGTAATGTTGCTGAAAAGTTGCCTGTGTTTTGAGATGATGTTCCTCACAAAGTAAATCCCCAAAACATATGTCCAAATAAGGATCCAGATCACGATTCATCAAATTGAAGCAAATTACCTCAATTTCTTACCGTAACTTCATTGTAAACTGATCTCTCTTGCTCTGTTCATGACCAATATGCGCAGTACTAAAGGATTCAGCTAATACCTTAGTATATATAATATTAATAAATTCATCGCATAAGGTTTGAAACCTAGAAAAGTAATCCTGGATGGTGAGATCACCGTGAGTGTAGTTTGCAATCTCATATTCCAACTAAAAGCGTCCGGATATGTGATCCTAGTTGTAAACTTTCTTTAAATATTCCCACATATTATTAGCAGCCTTGTACATCTTAAATTTATGACAATCATAGGATCAACATATCCTACAATCAATGTCATAACTCTAGCATCTTTCACTGTCCATTGAGCCAATTTGGAGTCCTTCGTAAAAGCTGGTCACTTCCGGCAATATGACCTCATAACTCTTTTCCCATGACAAATAATCCAAATTGAAATATTTATGTAGAATAATACTTTCCTGTGAAGCGCACACCAAAAGAATCATGATATTTGTAACAAAATAGCACATATAATACTAAAATTAAACAATCAACAATCCTAACTTTGGCCCAAGGAAAAGGGCCCAAAAAAATTCAATAATTGTACCTATCAAAGCAACCCAAAATAATTTAAGTCCAACACACTAATTTGTCCAGAACCCAAATGTACAGTGTCGGCCCAAAATATTAGGCCCAAACTAAAGATAATTACCTCCTGTGTAAGGCGCATGACACAATCTCACGGCAACTATTGAACATTCTAGCCCAATAAGGAAGATCTTGCTAGACGCGAACGGTGATTCTCACCAAAGAAAAAAGTCGGAATCCGTCACTCAACCAAAATCCACCATAGCAGCCAGACAACTCAATCGATTAACCAAAAGGAAGAACCCGAAACCGCCAACAACCAACAGATGAAGCTGAATGTCGTCGATAGACAAAATCGATAGTCACAGAAAAGGTAACTCCCCTATAATCAAAACTTCCCAAAATCGAGACCATGAAAATTGTTGAAACCAGAGGAAACCCAAACAAATCAAGTTTCCTGAACCAAAGAGAGATACCAAAAAAGAAACGAAACTGAATTATGTTTGTGGCTCTGATAACATGTTAATTGGAATTGAATGAATAGAGTTCCTCTATTTAAATAGAAGCCCTTAGGTAATTACTTTACTTGTTACAAGGCTGATTTTCAGTGATTGTCCTAGTAATTCTGGAAAGCTTTTAAATTGTACAAATTTTGTCTATATACAATACAATCATGCCATAAGTAGATTTTTTAATTATGGCATTATATGATTATTCCAATATCCTGTCCTGATTGATAGTGTTGTACATTAATGAAAATAGTCTGATCACCAATGAAAGAAGAAGACATATACTCGAGGTTTTTATTTTGTATGACATTATTCAAACAAACTTTGGAAAATAGGACACTAAAATATTTAAAGAATTTTAAAGTGAACGACAAGACAAGAAAGACATTTTCTCATTCTTTTAATCCAAAGATGCTGGAAATTTATTTACGGATTCCCAAACACCCTTTCACTAAAGCTGCAACCGTTCATTGGTACCTTTTAGATTTGAAATCACATCAATAATAAATGAAAATTTTGAGTTTAACGGTCAAAAATAGAATTGGGACGAACAAGCACCAAAGGTGTCTGTTCGTGTCGCACGCATGGCAGAGAACGTAAACTGGCATGTGCATAAGTAATAATGCTTGCCAAAATGCTTCGACCCTGTCCGGTCTGCACGAAATCCCAAGATCCTTGATGTGTAATTTCCATCTTTAATTCGATGCCTAAAGTCCGAATAACATTCTTTTGAAAAATCTCTTACAACTAGTTTCCTATATAAACCTTGAAATAGTAGTGAGGTAAATTCCGTATCCTCCCTGACGTGGATGGTGTTCCGAATGAGCCAATCAGTGCTTGCTACCTGCAAAATGAGGTCGGGGCTCTCTCCCCCATTGTACCTCCGATGTGAGAATTAGTGTACGGTCTTTAGAAAATAGAACGAGAATGTAGTA
>CAIGRT010086787.1:0-17668 GCA_903798405.1 Fraxinus platypoda
TGAGCTCTCAACGCTTCCATTTCATTCTGCAGATCATGCATGATTGCAACAGCATCAGTCATTACTGTGCAAGCCCTTCGGCTTTCATCCAGTTGGATGTGTAATTTACGAATTTTCATCTCTGCCACCTTGACTTTTTCCTCGAGACCCTCTACGGCATAGCACAACCTAGTAGCTGTCTCATCAAAGGTATCCATGCGCTGTTTTGTAGTCTTTTGAGGATCTACGACTTCTATGGTGTTTGATGTAATTGGATCCATAGCCTTCTTATCGAGGGCCGTGAACCGCAGCTCTAATACCAATGTTCACGGGGTGCCTTTCTTCTTAGCACAGAAATGGACACCGTGTGGCAGTAGTCTGCTCCGCTAGACTACCTTCCGCATTTTCTCGGTCGTTCCGGGACGAAAGAAAATTTGATTACAATTTATAGAAAGCTTGCATTGAAAGTAAATTGATCATTGATTGATGAAAGCGAAAATGGCTGGTACAGGGGGCGAACACCAGTACGTTTAAAAGATTTTTGAATGACTAATGCCCTCTATAATAGCTTGCGGAACAAAAACCTAAGGGATATGAGTAGAAGTTTAAATGACGAGGAATTATATTAAACGTTTATCCATATCAGAGCTATTTTACAATTGAAATAAACATTTACAATGGAAAAGAAATTACAACTCAAACTGAACTAATATTTACAACGTGCGGCTGAAGTTGGGAAAAACCCCTATAATAGACTTCGGAACAAAAACCCAACTGACGGAGTAGATGTTTAAATGCCGAAGAATCATACTAAACTTTTCTAATTTCTATCTATTTTACAATTAAATAAACTATTACAATGGAAAGGAAATTACAACTCAAATTGAACTAATATTTACAATGTACGGTCAAAGTTGGGCAAACTGCGACTGCGATTGGGTCAAGGAGCTAAGTAAAGCTGCGGTCCTAAACACCAAGTGCCTGAGGGTGGCTGAGGAGATAAAAATTAACTATCTCAACAAGGTTCCCTGAGGTTGTATTTCCATTTCTTATGGAGAAATATTCTCCATAAACAGTAGATAACAAGTAATAAATAAGAGAATAGTAAATATATGAGAGATAATGATGAAGAATCATAAAACTAAATTAACTTGGGATGTTAGTGCTCATACAAATTCCGGAGCCACCCATTGTCATTGATGGTAATAGAACTCTGCTGATATATCAGCACTAATCTTGATGGAATCTAAGCTGTAAATATAAAATCAATTCTCTGTGTACTACATTCCCCCTCTAATGACATTTCAATTAATTTCATTCAGAATGTGAGAAGTAAAAGAAAAGTGGAAAATCCATGTTTGTTATTTTCTTCCACCATTCACATGCCAAAAGTAGGTTGAAGATGTATACAAATGGTTGGTTGTTAGTATATGTAAATGGTTGTTTAGACAAATAAATATATAAGTTTAATTCGCAGGAGTGTAATTAAACTCCAGAAAATGGAAAGAGAGAAGGTAAGAAAAAGAAAATAAAGTGAAGAATGAAATCTGAGGTAATTGAAAACACTTTTTCCTTAAGACAATATTGTCCCGCAACGGTGCTAATGGTTTACGGCACTTGTCTCCCAAGATACAATGAACACAACTTGTAGTAGAAGCACTTCAAACCATAAGTAACAACGAACTTTGAATGAAAAATTTCCCACTACAAGAAAATGGTTTTTGGAATAACTTTTGAGAGTATTTTGCAAGAGTTTTTTCATGTAATGTTCAATGCAAAATGATATGGGATGCATAATGGATGTCCAAAGGGTCCCATTTATAGAAGAGTGAAGTGTCACGCTCTAAACTCAACAACCTTCATGATGGGAAGCATCCCTTGATGTCACTAGCCTGTCGTTGGCCTATCGCTCGAGCGATGGTGACATCTATTCAACAGAACCTCTCTCACTCGCCTGTAGCTAGAGCGACAGTCTCATCGTTCGAGCTTGGCGAGCTATGGGGTTAGCCATTTTTTCTTCCCGTATTTCCTATTTTCTATCCAACTTTGGACCGCAATTTCTCATTCATCCGGAATTGGTTTTGAGAATCAAAATATACCACAACGATCTACTCGACGTGTATAACAAGTTAGTCTATTTATATTCATAATTTGACTATCAGATCAAGTCCGAATATTTGGTTGAATTTGACACGAAACTCACTTTTCCATACTTAACTAAATTTTATTTTCATTCTCTAAACCAAATTCTAACAATCCCTCACATGAATAGAAATTTGAATATGCTCATGTTATGCAGAAATATAATGCATTGGAGAGAGCAGAAAAATACTACATCTAGTAAGGTAGCTTCCGACTTTGAACCATTCTTAGTGAAATACTATCGAATTTACTTGGCTAATTGGTGAACGTGATGTCTTGAACCATTCAACTGTTAGTGTAAATCAAGACAATAATACTCACACGAATGTCTTCCCTAAATCGTTCATGGTTCTAATGACTTGGTTCATTTTGGCCCTGGACTACTCTTGGATTTCATAAGTGTTTAGAAACTTTCGGCCTTTGACCAATTTTCATCGAGGTGGCCTCACCTCACACTTACATAGGTGACCTCCTATTAAAAGTATTCTGCCTTACTCCACTTGACTTAATCAAGATATAGTAATCATTAAAAGAATATCTTAATCTTAACATTCTACAGAAATCACTTTAATTGTCATATGAATGAGTTAGGAAATATTTTCCCAAGTGCTTCATTGAATTTTCATAACTTAGCTGTCTATTTGAATCAAAATCTTGGGATCTTCAGTCAACAAAGTAGGATTACTATTACAAAGATCCTTACGTAGTAGACTTTAATCACATTCCTTTCGATAGGCAACGTACTTGATCTCTCGATAAACCTTTAGTAAGTGGATCCGCGATGTTTTCATTTGACTTCACATAATATATGGAGATGATACAATTAGAGATCAGTTGCTTAATGATATTGTTTCTACGACGTATTAAACTTACTACTATATATGCTGCTTTGAGCACTTCCAATAGCCGATTGACTATCACAATGTATATTAATTGGAGGTACCGGTTTAGGTCAACATGGAATATCTTCCAAAAAGTTACGAAGCCATTCTTCTTCTCCAGGTTTGTCCAAAACAATGAACTCTGATTCCATCGTTCATCAAGCTATACACTTTTGCTCGTCGACTTCCATGATATAGCAGCTCCACCAATGGTAAATACATAACCACTAGTAGATTTAGAATCTTTTATATCGGATATCTAAATCGCATCACAATATCCTTCTAATACCGCTAGATATTTTGTGAAGTGTAATCCATAGGTTAAAGTATACTTCAAGTACCTAAGAACTTTTGTTAAAGCCTTACAATGATCATGGCTGGGATTACTTGTGAATCTAAGCAAATGCTATGTCCGATCGAGTGCAGTTTGTAATATACATTAGATTGCCTATAACCTGTGAATAGTTTAGTTGTCGCATTCACCTTTTTTTTGCTAAGTGTAAACTTGTGTCAATAGAGGTTTTCGCAGGACTTTCCTTGAGTAAGTATAATCTCAATGTAGTGAGATTGGGAAAGTATAATTTCTTGTGATGTTCTAGAGATCTTAATACCTAATATTACATTAGCAACACCCAAGTCTTTCATATCAAAATATTTTGTTAACATTCTCTTGGTGTTTAGCATTATCTCGCGACTATTGGTCATTATCAACATGTCTACATATAGACATATAATCACGTAGGCTTTTGGTGTATGTTTTATGCACACACTTGTCACACTCGTTTATCTTAAATCCATTAGACAACATTTTTTTGTCAAACTTTTGATGTCATTGTTTAGGAGCTTGTTTCAATCCATACAAGAACTTAACTAGTTTACAAATCTTTTGTTTGTGATTAGGAGATTCAGGTTGTTCCTCTTCTAACTCACCATTTAGGAATGTCGTTTTTACATCCATTTGATGAATCTCAATGTTATATAATGCCGCAATGGCAATTAACAACCTTATCGAGGTGATTCTAATTACGGGTAAGTAGGTATCAAAGAAGTCAAAATCCTTTTTATCTATATGCCTTGACAACCAATCTAGCCTTATATTTGTCAATGGATCCATCTGGTTTTAGTTTTCTTTTGAAAATCCATTTACACTTTAAAGACTTGTTTCCATGAGGTAAATCAACTAACTCCTAAGTATGATTTTGCATTATAGAATTTATATCACTATTGATGTCTTCTTTCCAATGTGGTGCTTCCGATGTAGACGTTGCTTCATCGAAAGTCTTTGAGTAATTTTCTACCATATAGGTTAGAAAATTTAGGCTAAACGAAGTAGATATTGTAGCCTTTTTACTACGCCTTGGTTCTTCATCATTTGAAGTTTCATAAGTTCTTTTATTTGAACTTGCACTTTCCTTGTTTTTATATGAAAAAATATTTTCAAAAAATGATGCATTTCTTGATTCAATTATTGTTCATTTATGTATATCTTGAATTTCAGATTTATGTACAAGGAAACGATATGCACTACTATTATTGGCGTACCTGATAAATATTCAATCAATCATCTTAAGACCGATTTTCACTTGTTTAGGCTTAGGTATTTCAACTTTAGTCAAACACCCTCATACTTTCAAGTATTGATAAGAATAAGGATGACCTTTCTATAGTTCATATGGAGTTTCTTCCATTTTCTTAAGGGGTATCTGGTTAAGAATGCCGATAGAATAGCTTCCACTCATAAGTTCTGAGGTAGATTCGAACTTATCAACATTGAGTTCATCATCTCTTTAAGAGTTCGATTTTTATATTCAGCAACACTATTTGATTGGAGTGAGTAAGGTGCCATTGTTTGATGAATGATTCTATGCTCAGAACAATATTCTTCAAAAGGTGCCCTGTATTCACCACATCTATCACTACGGATACTTTTTATTCGTTTACCAAGTTGGTTTTCAACCTCCGTCTTATAATGTTTAAAGACATCTAAGGATTCATCTTTACTTCGTAGTAGAAAGATATAACAATACTTTATATAATCATCAATGAAAATTATAAAATATTTCTTACCACCTTTAGTTTGAACAAATTTGAAGTCACATATATCGCTATGTATTAACTCTAAAGGTGTCGTATTCCTTTGAATTGAATAAAAATGTGTTTTGGCCAACTTTGTTTCAACACATACTTCACACTTATGATTATGATCAATCTTAAGCATCGAAATTAAAATTCGATTCATAAGTTTGAGCATAGATTTGTAATTGACATGTCTTAATATGTCATAAACAAGACAACTCAAGTATATAAGTAGAATTTAAAATTTTATTCATAATGCTTTGTTTCGGTACAATTGTAGGGACGTTCATTTTGAACATTCCATCACATATGTATCATTTATCAACATACATCTCATTCTTAGTGAGTACAAATTTATCAAATACAAATACAAGTTTAGAGCCATTTTTGCTAAGAAGAGACCTGGATACAAGATTCTTACGAATGTTCAGTACATGTAGGATATTGTTGAGGACGAGCTCTTTACCAGATGTCATTTTCAAAGTAACTTTCCCTTGTCCTTCAACTTTAGAACTTGGAGAATTTTCCATGAAGAGTTGTTCTCCATTTAATTCTTTGTAGTTAGAGAAGATAGTCTTGTCTGCACAAATGTGACGGGTAGCACCAGTATCAACCCACAATTCCTTATAATTTCCAACATTGTTACATTCAGAAAAAGCCGTTGAAAGATTCATCTCTTGTATCCCTTCAAAAAGGGTGTCTCTTTCAAACACATTTGCTTGTGCGTTCTTCTTAGGCTTTTGACATTCATTAGAGCGATGTTTGGCTTTTCCACAATTGTAACAGTTAACTTTAAACTTCTTGGCATTCTTTGAGTTGTCTCTTTTTGGTACAACACCTAAGATCTTACGTTTCTTGTTGATAACCTTCGAACAAGTTCCAACAAAATTTGCTTCAAGTTGAACAATATATTTCCTTTCCGTGTTTCTATTGTCTTTCTCGATTCTCAAACGGACTATCAATTACTCCAAATTCATCTCCTTGCGTCTGTGCTTGATATAGTTCTCGAAATCTCTCCACATAGGAGGGAGTTTCTTAATGATGGCTACAACTTGGAAGGACTTACTTAATTCCATCTTTTCAGCATGTATGTTATGAAGTAGAACTTGAAGTACTTGTATTTGACTTATCACGGTTTTGGAGTCTACCATTTTGTAGTCCAAAAACTTGCCGACAATGAACTTCTTTGATTCGACATCCTCGGTCTTGTACTTCTTTTTCAACAATTCTCATAGATCTTTGGCCGAGTCCATCGAACTATACACTTCATAAAGTGTATTGTCCAATCCATTTAGGATGTAATTTTTGCAAAGGAAATCCAAATGCTTCCATGCATCCAATGCAATAATCGACTCACGAGTATTTTCTCCTTCTTGTACAGCAGAAGCCTTTTCTTTTAGGAATTTTGTCAAATTCAAAGTAGTGAGATAAAACAACATCTTTTGTTGCCATCATTAAAAATANTGCTTCCATGCATCCAATGCAATAATCGACTCATGATTATTTTTTCCTTCTTATACAATATGAGCGCTCTCTTTTAGGAACTTTGCCAAATTCAAAGTAGTAAGATAAAACATCTTTTGTTGCCATCTTTTAAAATCCACACCTGCGAACTTTTCCGTTTTTCCTCACATGGGATGTGAGAGTTTGATATAGGTATGGCCAAAGGCGGAACCACATGGTTCGTACCATTTGTTGTTTGACTCGAAGTAGTCTCAACAGTATTCATTTATGTTATAAACAGAAGTTTAACGTACAAAATAATGAAAGAAAGGAATATTACACAAAGACTTATTCCAAAGATGAAGAAATGATGTCCAACAACAACCACAAACAAACGAATATTGTCTTAAGTTTGTTGGTTGTTTATATATGTAAATGGTTGTTTAGACAAAAAAATATATAAGTTCAATTCGTAGGAGCTTAATTAAAATCTAGAAAATGGAAAGAAAGAAGGTAAGCAAGAGGAAATAAAGTGAAGAACGAAATCCGAGGCAAGTGAAAACACTTTCTCTTTAAGAAAATATTGCCCCCGCAATGGTGCTAA
Source organism: Fraxinus platypoda (assembly GCA_903798405.1). Lineage (NCBI taxonomy): Eukaryota > Viridiplantae > Streptophyta > Magnoliopsida > Lamiales > Oleaceae > Fraxinus > Fraxinus platypoda. The sequence continues at coordinate 7,126 of CAIGRT010086787.1, forward strand.
CAGTCTAAGGCACTTGTCTCTCAAGATATAACGGATACAATTTGTAGTAGAAGCACTTCAAACCACAAGTAACAACGAACTTTGAACGAAAATTTCCCTCTACAAGAAAATAGTTTTTGGAATGATTTTTGGAGAGTATTTTGCAAGAGCTTTTGATGTAATGTTTAATGCAAAATGATATAGGATGTATAATGGACATCCAAATGGTCCTATTTATAGAAGATGAGGGGTTGTGAGTGAAGTGTTACACCCCACCCCAAACTCAGCAACTTTCATGAAAGGAAGCGTCACTTGCTGTCGCTGGCCCATCGCTCGAGCGATAGTGACACCTATTCATCAGAACCTCTCTCGCTCGCATGTCGCCAGAGCAACAGTCTCATCACTGGAGCTATGAAGTTAGCCATTTTTTCAGCCCGTATTTCCTTTTTTCTATCCACTTTGGACCGCAATTTCTCATTCATTTGGAATTGGTTTTGAGAATTAAAATATATCATGATGATTAGAACAAGTTAGTCTATTTATATTCATAATTTAACTATCGGATCAAGTCCGAATGTTTGGTCGAAGTTGACACGAAAGTCACTTCTCCATACTTAACTATATTTTATTTTCATTCTCTAAACCAAATTCCAACACAAATTACATCATTTTTTGAAAGTTTGAACGGTTAAAGGGAAGGAACTCTAGTATTGGTCTCCATTTGGCAAATTCATATATGATTTATAAAGAGGAATAGTAGAGGGTCCCACGAAATGTGTGGATAATAAAAGTTGAAGTTATGAATGTAAAGTTGAAATTAATGTTTGATTTTGACCTAATTTATAAACCATTTACAAATTTGTATCCAAAAGAAGTCTTGATTTTTAAACCATTATAGAAAGCATATTTGAATCAATACAAGAGGTAAAAGGTGTAGATTTTTTATATAATAGTAAAAAAGGAAACATGAATGTAAATATAAGAATCACATTTTTAGTGGCCAAGGCTAAATAGGCAATCAAGAATAAGAGGGACTGTGTTTATGGACAAGATGATTTTATTTACATGCTGCATCGAGAAATTGCAGAACATTGACGAGAAGAAGTCACGAAATCTTATCTAGCTATGTGACTTCTACTAGTAGGCAATATTTTATCAGGAACAGATTTTCACATAGCATACTGATACGTCTCATATATTTGGTTCTACTCTGCATTTTTGTATATTGTATTAGTGTATGGATTTATAAAATATTGTCTCTAGCTATGTGAAAATCAGCTCCTCATAACTACTATGTTGATTTTATGATTTTTTGGGGTTATTTCCAGGTTATCAAGGCTACATAAATCACTTGTCTCGATATATTCGTTAACTTCAGTGTTTATGGCGAATGACGACACATTGTTGATAATGAATGATGAAGATGTTGATTTAGGACTTGCTCTGGGTTCTACCGGTTACCATATTCGGTCGAGTATGAACAGTAGTTTAGGTGCAGGTGTAAATGCAAACTTAATAGGGGACATGGCATTTGCAGCATCTGATCCCCTATCCGAGTTAGTTTGGTTACCACATAAAGGTTTGAGTCTGAAATGTGCGGATCCCAGCTTAGCAGATAAAAAACCTTTCCTTTTATGGAATGTGGCACCGAGCAATAAGGTTCTTTCTCCATCCCAAATCATCAGATCCTGGGGACCAGAAGATGACAGAGTTATAAATGTGGGAAGGTCAACTGTGCCTCAAACATTTCTAAATGTGGATAGCAAAGTTGATGATAAAGTGACTTCAGCTAGCCCTCTTAGAAGCAGTCCTATCCCTATGTTGTATGCAAATTGTGGACACCATGAAGGTATTGAGTTGGTTTAGTCTATATTTCTCGATTGCACAGTATATTTCATTTTCATGTTGTCCATATACCATTTCCTTGATCTTCCATCTACCAGTCTTTCATTTTCTTTTTTTCTTTTTGGTTCATTTGGACTACAAGTACTCGAAGAAAATACTATGGACTGTTATTTAGCAGAAAGCAATGGTAAAATGGAGGAGGGAGGTGGCTTTACAGATGCTAATCAAGAAGAGGAACATCTTATGGAAAATATAGAGAATTTGTGTAGTCCACACATTGTCGAAATTGTTAATAGTGTTGAAGGCAGCACTAAAACTGCAGGTACATTTTGCTTATACTTCACACTCATTTCACTGAGACAATAGTTCAAGGAAATGTACTGGGGAGATTCGCTGGCCTCTATGTATATTATATTTCATTCATATATGGCCTTTAAAGGTTCCACCGAGATGGAAAATTAACAATTATAATTAGGGACAAAAGTTCTTATTTAACTTCCGTGTTTTCTGCAGAACAAGATGTTGTAGCGCATGGAAATGCTGACTGTGAATTTGACATGCCAATCACCGGGCAGTATGCTAGTAATATTATTAGAGAAACATGCAGCAATCAGAATGGTAAAACTGAAAATATTGCTAGTGGCAGTGAAATTATGCGATTAAGTGTTGTTATTGGTTCTGAACCTTGTCCAGCAAAACTCTCCGAGGCTCTTCTTCAATCACCACCAAATATACAATCCACGCATGTACCGGACAATGAAGTAACATCAGCTACTATGAATAACGTAAAGATGCTGGATTTAGTCGGTGCCCCTCCTTTGGTGAAGCTGGGGTGCACTGCTGAAAATGACTTGTACCATCCAACTGCAAAAGACACTCACATGTCAAGCGAAGAGAGACTACCGAGGTGCAATTCTCTTTCAGTTGAAAAATCTCCAACAAATTGCAGGATTCAAATGTATTGGGAAAAAGGCAAAGAAAAATCATTATCTGATGGAGATGACAATGGAAGATCCACCAATGTCAAGGAAGACAGCCATAAGAGTGCGGAAAGTTGTAACAGTGCTGGATTATTTTCAAAAGGTATAAAGCGGTCGAAGTGCGATCAACGGTTGATTGTTGAAAGCAAAAGAATGAAAAAACAAAAGCAAGGCACTCATGCTTCAACATCCATTGTCAATAATGATAGCTCTTTCATGAATTGGATAGCAAACATGGTAAAGGGCGTCCAAGACTTTAATAAAGAAGCATCTCCTTCTCTTGCGCTTACCCTTGCTCATTCCAATGATTTTGATCATCAACAAACAATCATGTTTGACAAAACTCATGATTCCAAAAGCCAAAATATAGGGTTCCAAGCTATGTTTCAGTCTTTGTATTGTTCAAACACAAAAATCCCAGACTCTGGATTTTTAAATGAGAATTACTTGGTAGGAGAATCTAAAGACTGTATGCTGGCTGAAGAAACGTTCCTTGAGAATCGTCCAAGATCATGCCACATAGATAAGGATAGCTCTTTCAAGCAGATTGCCTTATCAAATGAAAAAGTGAATCTACCTATTTCAAGAAATATTGTGGGCTTGTCAAGTGAACCGTGGATTCTCTCTGTAGATTTTGCTTGTGAGACCAATACAGAAGGGAACAAAGATTCAAACGACCTGGTAATTGAGAGAGGGAAAGATGGGATAAGCTCATCAGGCTCTCTATGCAAACATGTCAACTTCCCTTTGGAAGGAAAGGCAACCGGTACTATTCCTCACAAAAGTAGCCCTCTTTCTAGTTTATGGATTACCCGTCTTTCAGTGAAAACTCCCGAGTTAAAAAACTGCAACCGGAGTACAGACCAAGTCCTTGACTGTTCCCCAGATAGCCTGAGGGTCAATCCTAACACTCAAGTTGGTGCTGCTTTTCCGATTGATCAGGAAAGTTCTGGGATGAAGAATTTTGTTGCCAATGGCGAGACGTCTGTCAGTAACAAGTCCATAAAAAAACTGAATCCTATACTACCTCCCCCAAAATTTGAAAGTTCAGAGGCAATGGCCTCTGTGTTTGCAAGAAGATTGGATGCTCTGAGGTACATTATACCATCTGATAAGACAAAACCTTCAACTTGCACATCTACAATGTGTTACTTTTGCGGTAAAATTGGCCATGATTTGTGTGAATGCCCAGACCTAACAGAAATCGAGCTGAAGGATCTCGTATGGAAAATCAGTTTGTTTGACAGAGTTGAAGGAACTGGTTGTTTGTGCATCAGATGTTCTCAACTCGACCATTGGGCTAATACATGTCCCCTGGCTTCCTCGAGTGGCCACTGCCCATCGAAACAGAGTGCTTCTTTCATTAATTGTAGTTCTCGTAATCTTATGTTCTGTTCTGGAAATAAAAAATATTCGAGCTACCTGGGAAGTGAGGAAGAGAATTCCCAACTGGCTATTGACCAAAAGGCGCACAGCTTCAGAAAACTTTGTCCAGATTACACTCCAAGTAATCCGATGTGGGGTACAAATGAGTTTTTGGGAAAAAGAATTTATGAAGTAAAAAAGAGAATTGCATCAAATTTGGAGAATGATATCAAAGAAGATCCAAGTCTTCCTTTGTGCAAAGTATTGAGTTCACAAAATGAAGATGCACCTGTAGAGATGTTTCATGCCATAAGGAATCTGCGTTTGTCTCGTGTAGATATTCTCAGGTAACCAAACGGCCATTAGATTCTTCTGAACTTGTTTCGTTTACTTGTTCCAGTTGACTAATCCTCTTATGTAGCACTCATTACATTCCGAAATTCAACCTCACGCAACTTCGACACTGTAAAAGGATTAGTCTAATCCTGCATACTATGTTGGAGGTGTACAAGTGATTTAATTATATTCAATTATCAGAAAAAAAAAAAAAAAAAAAAGAGACAAACTAGTGACAAATCATATATGCGGTGAAATCTACTTGTTGTACTTCGGAGTTGTCATCAGATTCTAATCCTTCACCTTTCTGCTTATCGATAAATGATCATTCTTTATCTATATCCAGATGGATGAACTCCCCTATCTCTCAGTCGCAGTTAAATGGTTTTTTCCTGCGTTTGCGGCTTGGAAAGTGGACCGATCGGTTGACCAAAGAGGAAAGTCAGCCAGCAGAACTTGGGGGAACAGGTTACTACGTTGCTTGCATAACAGGTATGTAATTGCAGTTGGCTTTAAGTTTTGGGATTGAGTAATAATGAACAGAAGGTCTATCTTTTATCCGTTACGTTCAGCATTTCTAACCTTTTTGAATTCGCTAGTCAATCTTCATTTGTATTTTCTGTGAATCAACAGGATCACAAAGAGAGAACTTAGGTAGCAGTTCCAAGAATTCTATCTTTGCCGATGTTGAAGGCATCAAATATTCTGTTGAGAGTCAACATGTCTCCAACCATGATTTCTCGGAGGTATGTTTATCCTTAAATTTATCACTTTTATTGCTCGTCTAAGTCTGATGCACAATTATTCTTTCCTAGTTGCAACTTGTACTCGAAAAGTGAGTGTGTTTCATTCATAAATCAATTTCAGCGATGATTTTTTTTGCAACGATAGGTGCGCTTTCAAAATTTCAACACCTCGAAGCCAGTTTTACAGACCCTATTCGAGTAAAGAAAATTTGTATCTGATTTTAATTTGAAATAAAATAATCTTAGGTAATAACGTTTGGTTAATTCTTGTTTGGGAAGAGCAATCCTGCAATATCATATGCTGATCTAAAGGACTTGTCATGTATTCGTATCTCGATAATATGTAATACTTTTTGGTACCTTTGAAGGCCATTGTTTTGGCTTTCTCTGCATTAAACAGAATATGCTTTCTACTTATTTTACGCAAGTAGAATTGCTTAAAGCTTTGCACCATATATTCCATCTACAAGTCACTGATGTCGTAATTTTGACTCATATTTGCTATTACTCTCTTTATCTTTCATTTCTCTGTAATTCAGTGAACTGCTACTGAAAAATTCAGCATTATACTTGGTCTTCATTCCTATTCTTTTGCAGGACGAGATTAAAACATGGCGGTGCAGGATTGTGAAAGCCGGTGGAAAGATTCCTTCAATAGAGGAGTTGAACTCAAAACTCGAAGAAAGAAAAGTTCTGGGTTTTTAGCTTTTTCCTTCTTTGCATTACATGAGCGACTCGAGAGTCTTTACTTGAAGTTCACCTCATTGCTTTGAAATATGTATCAAGGGTATGAACTAGTATATGATCTGTAAATGAAACTTTGATTAAAGGTTTTATCCGTTGCTAATTTTTTATTAATTATTTTTATATCAAAACTTCCTTAAAATTTAATTTTGACTGCGTTAATAGTTTTTCATTCAAGTCAGAATTGTGATGTTAACAAGAAATTTAAGTTTTCTGGAAAGCAGCAGATAGGAAGTGCAGAAATGAAGCTCTCTGTCTGATGCACATATGGGTTTTTTTATATATGTTTTTTTTTCATAATATTAACTAAAATAATAAAAAAAAATTGGCCCAACATGTTAACCTAACACGAGTGGTGTTCTGTGTTGCATTTTCTACAAATGGACTCAACAGTAGCGTGACCTGTAACGAGCAATCAAGCCTGACTTGCTTCGTGCATTTTACACATTAGAGTTTGGGTTAAATATGCAATTTAACATTAAAAGAAAGTGCACACTAGTAAAACTTAATGGCCATTTTGGATAGAATCTGTCTGAAGGTATCAATTGTGCACCAATGGCATAGGTTTGGGATGTAAACTCCAAGATTTAAAGGTTTAGGACCAAAATGGAAGATGGGCAAATTGGTTTTGGACCCTCAAGCTTCAAAGTGGAAGTTTTAAATTCTCATCCTTCATAATGGAGGTTTTGAATTTGCTATCTCTATAAATTGGTGAATCTAGTCCTCAAGGGATGAAAATGTAAAAACCACATGGTCTTTCATAGGACTCAATTAGTACATGGAAAAACCTTCAAATCACTTTAATCAATAAGCGAACGAATGATTTAATATGGGAGGAACACGAAAGGAGAAGAAATGCGGGATTAGAGTTTATCGAAATTGTTCTCCAGCCCAAAGTGTGCATGATAAAATTGCACACTTGCTGATGTGGTATGAGAACATTGCTTATGGTTCACTCTAAATGTGAGAACCGTAAGTACGGTTCTATCCAAATGGGCAAGACAAGACTTTCCATTGTGGGCATGAAAGTATTTCTGTAGAGTTTATATTCTATAGTGAGAAATACCGGTATGTAATTACTAGGGATATGACAATGGGGCGGGTATGGGACGGATCGACCATTCCCACCCCCGTCCCATCGGGTATTTTTGTTACCTTACCCCATCCCCATACCCTTTTAAAGCGGGATGGGGCGGGGTCGGGGTCGGGCAAGTCCCCTGCCCCATTTAATACCGGTATGTAATTACTAGGGATATGACAATGGGGCGGGTATGGGATGGATCGACCATTCCCACCCCCGTCCCATCGGGTATTTTTGTTACCTTACCCCATCCCCATACCCGTTTAAAGCGGGACGGGGTGGGTTCAAGGCGAGATAGAGGGGGGGGGGGTCCCATTTATTTTTTATTTATTGTTTTTTTTTATGTCTTTACTTAGTAAATGTTATTATTTTTTTACCAATTTATTAGAAACAATTTATGTTCTCTTTAAAAATATGATAAATCTATTATTTTTGTTTGATAAAAAACTTATATTTAAAATTAACTTTAAACGGGACGGGTAGCGAGGTGGGGACTATGATTCTCGTACCCACCTCATACCCGCTTCGGGGCAATGACCCTCGCCCCGTCCCCGCCCTATTTATCCGATTGGGCGGGTACTCCCCGTCTCGTTCGGGACGGGGCCCCACAAGTTTTGGGTTGAACGGATTTTTTTGCCATCCCTAATAATTACCTTTACAATTTTACAAGTACGAGTATTTACAAGCAAACAGAATGAATTGAGATCTCCCAATTGTTTGATACATGACCTCATCCCATCAGCTCACAAATCAAAAGTCAAAACATTATATCCTAACTATCATAGGCAAGTGACCTTCCACTATATAGGTGAGAAAGAGGAAATTTCACTCCTAATTGCATTTTCAAAGATGTCACATCAATCAAATTACATGTGGCTCAAAGTGTAATATTCTATTTCTTGAATGAGCCCACATCGAGTAATTTGTCGACCTCGGCTTTTATGACCTATTGTCGATTGAATGCTATAGGCTTGACCTATGGCATGCTGTTCAACTAATGTTGTGCTACTTATTAGTCGATTCCCTTGATATCTTTAGGACTGTGCTAATGCATCCATGTTGTTTGACAACATTTCCAACAAATATTGTCTCCCCTTTAGCCATCACCAGTCTATGTAGTCGTACTTATTCAGAAAACCTTAATTTTTTTTATCAAGCCAATATTGTGACATATTTTCATTCCATCTTTTGCACTAGTGAGTAATCAACCATGTTTACTGAATGTTACATGTGTTCTTCATTTCAGAAACGTGAGGCCCCACGCGGTGAAATTGTAAAAACTCGCGAAATATGATCATTGTCCCCGAGATGAAAGGAGGCGTTATTGGAGTGTACAATGGCAAGACCTTCATGACAGTTGAAATCAAGCCTGAAATGATCAGCCACCATCTCGCAGAGTTCTCAATCTCTTACAAGCCCGTCAATCATGGTAGAACTGGTATTGGTGCCAACCACTCTTCAAAGTTCTTTCATCTCAAGTGAGAAATCTCAGCAACACAGCAAACATATATTATTTCTGAGAGTTTCTTGTGTTTTGTTTCTTTCTTGGTAATTATTTTAGCCCTTTCTTATGCTGCTGGAATTTTCAATTGAGGAATACCTTTTATATGATCCTGTCTGATAGATTACATCATGTTTAATTATATTTATAAACTCAGTTTGAATTCCATTTTTTGGTCTTCATATAATCTCATGGGCAGATGAAGGATTTTTTGGGCTAAAATTTTATAGTCAACGTAATAAATTTTAAAGTAAAATTCTTGTAATTTGAAGTTGTTCTTGAGGTTTTGAAACATAAATTTTATCGAAAAGATAACAAGTTAACAACAACTAATTAGGCAACAACATCCAATTTCTATATTTTGCCGACAAAGCAAGCTCAAGCTTTTCCTACACGTCTGCGTCTCAGCATCTACACCATAAAAAATGCTCAAGTACAAAGAAAATTTCTTCTCGACATTCAACAATCAGAAACAACAAAACCTGATTTTTCAAAAACTAAAGATTAACGAAAAATATATAAATAAAAAATGGTCCAAGTTACAAAATCTAATAAAATAAACTCTGATAAGGCGATAACACGTACCAATGTCAGAAGCCGCTGCAAAATGGGAGTACTACACTTTGAAGAGATGCTATAGTTGATTTGGGTTCCTTAATTTTCCAGAAGTGGGTGATCGAGAAAGCCTAGTTAGAGAAAATTCCACGGCGGCGATTCATACACAGATAAGCGTGGCTGTGTGAAATTGAAGCGGTTGGAGAGTCGGAGACACCACGACGGCATCAGCGCTGAGGAGAGAGAAATAAATGGGAATGGAATTACGATTTATGAGATATTGAAATGGGAAAATTAGGTACGGTACCCTAAAAAAATTATGTATTTGATTTGATTAGAGTAATATTATTCATCCTCATTGGGGATGAAAAGACAGTCTAGATGACGTTAAATGATAAGTTAAATGAAAGGTTCCCCATTAGAGATGAATAACATTACTCATTTGATTAATACCTTAAAACTAAGGAAAATGCTACTCTTACACTCATTTACACACCCATTTACACAGCATTTTGAATTTTCCAACGTGGCACAACAGTACCCGGCCCAGAATGATTACCCGCCCCACCCGGCCCAAATTAAATCGTAAAATCCCATTCCCCCAATCCCTAATCCCTAATCCCGATTTCTCCTCCTAACCCCAACAAATCGAGTTCTCCAAAATTGGGCCATGGCGATTCCGAGCTCCACTCCAACGGCGGTCTGAACACTCAACTACTTCGCCTCGCCGGTCTCCAGCTCTACTCTACAGGTCTTTAGCAGTAAGAAGAAAAGGGCGGCCGAACGAACTAAATCTCTGATCTCTGATTGGCTTTGACTGGGAACGAACCAAGTTGAATTTCGCTGGCTGGCTCCGACGGACCGAACGAACTAGTTGAGTTATTGATGTTCCCTTCTTTTGTATTTTTTTAACACTTGGGGCAGTAGGAAGTGTTGTGCAGTGGAAGAAAGGGTTTTGTGTGATTTGAGTAGTGTTGTGTAAACGGTTTTTTGTTCAGTTGAGTTTTGTGTGATTTGTGTTGTGTTGTGTTGTGTAAACGGACTGTGAAGTTAAAACTCTTGCCAAGCTGACGGATGAGAATGATTTGGAGATATCCCTCAACATAAAGATGTGTAAGNTGATTTGTCGCGTATGATGAAAACTCTTGCCAAGCTAACGGATGAGACAGACTTGGAGATTTCCTTCAACATAAAGATGTGTAAGGGGAAAAAAGTTTCGGATGAATTAATCTGACATTCGATGTAATATAATTGTGCTTCAAACGTTTGTTTTCGGTGAAAATGAAGTATGTAGTAGTTTGTACAACTTATTGAGATGGTGCTTTATTTGTTTGGTTTATTTTGGCTTGTTCGTTGAAATAGCTATAGGTTAAACTACGCTGGTTTGCTTGTGGAGATAATTTGTTTAGCT
>CAIGRT010086805.1:0-10339 GCA_903798405.1 Fraxinus platypoda
ATTCATATCCATTTGTATTTCTCAAAAATACAATTTGTAACGATTTCTGTATTTTAATACTCAAAATTCGTCGTACAAATGTATTTGTATGTTCACCGATAGAAAGCTCAACTCGACCCCAGAAAGAAGGATCTATGATATGAGGCGAGGTCTCATAGAGTCGCTTTGATGAAATCTCCGATCCATTTCACTCAAGAAATGGTTGATGTGGAGACTATTCCAAAAGATACCATTTTCTAGACTTTGAGGTTCAATTTGAACATTTTGAGAATTTAGTGTCAACAATGTGCCAGGTCTGATCTCTGTCGGACACGTTACAATTTTCGGTAAGTGGGAGTAATGATTTTCACTCTAGCAATGGACATGTAAGAATTAACAAATTTGCATTTAATTAACTCGTTTATTGTAGGATTATACTTGGTCCTTTGTTCAAAAAAAAAAAAAAAAGGAAAAAGGAATCATTGTAGTAGTCCTAAATTGTTTCATCAATATAAACAATACTCTTGTAGTTCGTTGCAATGCTTCCCAATTTCAAGATTACTTTAGGCTTGATTATAAAAGAGGCACACTTTGGGAATGGATAATAAAAGAAATGTTAAGCAATAAAAAGAGTAGTCCTAAAAAATAGTGAGATCATTAGAAAGAAGGACGAACCATGACCTTATCCTTCCGAGAAGGGTATAAGTATAAAAGATTATTCTCACATTCAAGACATTTCACCTATGCCAAAATAAGGAGAACTTGTAGCGGATGTTCCAAACTTTTCAAAAAACAAGTGCATCACAATTTGAAACATTTAAATCATAGCATATACATCCCTAACATTTCACAAATGTACGGTAGAAAAACCTCTAGATGATTTTCGTCCAAAAATCCGTTAGTTGACCAAAGTCAAGAGTTTGAAAATATTTGATCAAATTTGAGAAGGGCACTAAATAGTATTTTAAGATATAATTAATTGAACAAGGAAATTTACAATTGAGGTCTCAAACCTTTCAAAAAAGTGCATACAATATCAAACATTTAAATCTTAACAGATAAGTAATTGCCACCATAAGGCATTGGTTGATTATACATAGCAAGATTAGAGGTCGAATCTTCTCCAAATTGAGGAGAATGGTTGAGTCCAAGAATACAAGAGACATCCATAGTTCTTTATTTATTTAATTTATGTTGTTTTATTTAGTTAGGGCTTATATTACGTATTCTTAAGAATTTAGGGTCTAAGGGGAGCAATTTCTCGTATGTTTAGCAACTAGGTTTAAAGTAGCAATTTCCCATATGTTTAGTTCGTACTATGAGGACCAGCCTTCATTTGTTCCCATGGAAGGAATGGATGATAGGCAGCTCTATCTGGAGAAGATAGAAGACAACGAGGAATATGCTCTTTTTTCTGAGGCGATGAAAATGTCAGGAGGGCCAGCAAATTCTCAATACGTAAAATTCAAAAAATCAATGGGAAATGCAATCGTGTTGATCATGTCCAAGAGTACATCACTCATATGAACTTCTTACAAGCTAGTCCAGCACACAAATGCTGAGACTTCAATATCACACTCTAGAGGAGCTAAAAAAGTGGTACAAACGAACTTGCTCGTGGCAGCATTTGCAGCTAGCCTGATTTAAAGAAATAATGTATCCATATTTTCACCGATAGAAAGCCCAACTCGGCCCCAGCAAGAAGGATCCATGATATGAGCCATGAGGCAAGGTCTCATAGAGTCTTTGAAGAACTCTCCCATCCATTTCACTCAAGAAATGGTTGATGTGGAGACTATTCCAAAAGATACCCTTTCTTAGACTTTGAGGTTCGATTTGAACATTTCGACAATTTAGCGTCAACAATGTGCCACGTCTGATCTCTGTCGGACACGTAAAAATTTTCGACAAGTGGGAGTAATGATTTTCACTCTAGTAATGGACAGGTAACAATTAATAAATTTTCATTTAATTAACTCGTTTATTGTAGGATTATACTTGGTCCGTTGTTCAAAAAAAAAAGGAAAAATTAATCATTGTATTAGTCCTAAATTGTTTCATCAATCTAAACAATACTCTTGTAGTTCGTTGCAATGCTTCCCATTTTCAAGATTACTTTAGGCTTGATTATAAAAGAGGCCCGTTTTGAGAATGGAGAATAAAAATAAATGTTAAACAATAAAAAGAGTAATCCTAAAAAAATAGAGAGATCATTAGAAAGAAGGACGAACCATGACCTTATCCTTCCGAGAAGGGTATAAGCAGAAAAGATTATTCTCACATTCAAGACATTTCACCTATGCCAAAATAAGGAGAATTTGTAGCGGAGGTTCCAAAACTTTTCCAAAAAAAAGTGCAGCACGATTTGAAACCTTTAAATCATAGCATATACGTCCCTAACATTTCACAAATGTACGGTAGAAAAACCTCTAGATAATTTTCGTCCAAAAATCCGTTAGTTGACCAAAGTCAAGAGTTTGAAAATATTTGATCAATTTTGAGAAGGGCACAAAATAGTATTTTAAGATATAATTAATTGAACAAGGAAATTTACAGTTGAGGTCTCAAACCTTTCAAAAAAGTGCATACAATTTAAAACATTTAAATCTTAACAGATAAGTAACTGCCACCATAAGGCATTGGTTGATTATACATAGCAAGATTAGAGGTCGAATGTTCTCCAAATTGAGGAGAATGACTGAGTCCAAGAATACAAGAGACATCCATAGTTCTTTATTTATTTAATTTATGTTGTTTTATTTAGTTAGGGCTTATATTACGTATTCTTAAGAATTTAGGGTCTAAGGAGAGCAATTTCCCGTATGTTTAGCAACTAGGTTTAAAGTAGCCACTAGGACATTAGTTTTCTTTTCTTTAGTTTCTCACTAATAATTTTATTTGTCACCGATTCTCTAATATCCGACACTTTTCCAACAACTTGATCATATTTGAGGTTCAATGCACTACAAGTGAGTTTCGTAAATGATTCTCCCTGCTTCTGATAATTCTCCTTCACTTCAATGGAGTTAGAATTGTTGGCAGCCAGCTCATAGCATTATGGAAGGACCATAGACTACATTACCTCACAGCTAGCTAACGGGATGAAGGAAAGGACCACAGCATATTGCATTTCCTTTTTTTCAGGGATTGGATTCAATTCAGTTAGCCAGCTGCCCCAATTAGTTAGATTAATATTTTCCTTGTTCATTCTAGAACTTTCCTTTACTTCTATAAAACCAATGTAACCATCAATGATTTATGCAAGTTTTCAAGCTTCATTTTCTTCAGTTCTTTAATTTGGTATCAGAGCCAAACATGGCTAACACCGGATCCGGTAATCAATCTAAATTCAACACGGCACCAGCAATTCAATCAGTAGCAGCCAAAGTATGACATATGGAATGAACATCACTCAGTCGCCCTCAGTAAAACTCGATAGGAACAACTTCCTATTGTGGAAGAACATGATTATGCCTATAATCAGAGGACACAATCTTGAGGGATATTTATTGGGGACAAATGAGTGTCCACCTGAGTTTCTAGCCACTCAAACCATAGTCGGACAGGGAGAGGCAGTTGAGATGACCTCAAATCCAGAATTTCAGAAATGGAACTCATCTGATCAGCTGCTCATGGGATGGTTATACACATCTATGACCCCAGAAATAGCCATGAAAGTCATAGGATGCAATACATCAAACAAGCTTTGGAAAGCAGTGGAGGAAAGCTTTGGAATATTAAACAGGTCATGTGTAATGTTCCTAACTGGTGAGCTGTAAAGAATCAGGAAAGGTTCCACGACAATGGACCAATATTTAATCACCATCAAGCAGCTGGCTGATAACCTGGAGATAGCAGGAAAGGTGATTGATCAAAGTGATCTCATTACACAAGTTCTATCAGGACTTGATGATGAGTATACACCTATTGTTGTTCAGATAACCAGTAGAGAAACCATTTCCTGGTATGAGCTGTCATCAGTCCTCATGACTTTTGAGAGTCGATTGGAACACTTGAATCAAGTGAAGAATAATTTCACATCACTTAGCATCAATCAATCGAGTGTTCAGTTAGCACATCGAACTAGTTCAGGTTTTGGTAGAGGTCTTAGAGGAACCAGTAACAACAGACCTTCAGGTTTTAGAGGTAGATCAAGAGGCAGAGGCAGAAACATGACTGGAAGACAAGGTGAAACCAGAGGACCTTGTCAAATTTGTGGCTTAAGTAATCACTCTGCAAGCTGGTGCTATAACAGGTACGATGAGAGGTATATGAGAGGCAAACTTGTCAATTCTGGACAGCAAAGTCTCAATCCTACACCATCAGCCTATGTTGCATCACCAAGGATACTCGAAGATCTAGCTTGGTTTGTTGATTCTGGAGCGAGTAATCATGTTACAACAGATAAAGGTAACTTCAATATTGTTGAAAAATATGGAGGTAAAGAAAAGCTGGTAGTTGGTAATAAGGTTAAATTACACATTGCTCATATTGGAAGTGGTAAGATTTCTGCACTAAATGATGAACCACTTAAGTTAAATAAACTTCTACATGTCCCTTTAATTAAAAGGAATCTGGTTAGTGTATCTCAGTTAACTAATGACAACAATGTATTTATGGAATTCTATGCTGATTTCTGTGTTGTGAAGGATCTGCAGACGAAGAGGACCCTATTGCAAGGATCACTTAGGGACGGATTGTATCAGCTGCAACTGCCAATCCTCAAGTCAAAAGGAACCTCACTCGAGTCAGTTCACTCAAATAATTACCAGTGTTTTGCAACCCAACCTAGCTGTGACAAAGTGTTACCAGTTGAACAAACCTTAGTTTCAGATTTAGATCTTTGGCATATGAGGCTTGGACACCCATCAAATCATATGTTGAGCCAAGTCCTTAAGTCTTGTAACAGAACAATTAAGGTTAATGAAATTCCCACTTTTTGTGATTCCTGCAAATCTGGAAAATCTCACGCTCTTCCTTTTAATACTTCACTGTCACATGCCACCAATCTACTTGAGCTTATCCATACTGACGTGTGGTGACCTGCTCCTCTAAAATCAACCACAGGTTTTAGATACTATATAATTTTTGTGGATGATCATAGCCGTTACACATGGATTTATCCCATGAAACATAAGTCAAAAGCCTTAACTATCTTTTCCCAATTCAAAAATCTTATTGAAAACAAACTAGATAGAAGAATCAAAACTTTACAATCTGATTCGGGTGGTGAATTCCGAAACTTTAGCAAATTGGCTCTTGAGTGTGGCATAGAGCTTAGGCATTCATGCCCCTATACCTCAATCCAAAAAGGAAAGGCTGAACACAAACACAGGCATGTCACAGAGACTGGGCTGACACTCCTAGCTCAGGTTCAAATGCCACTTCATTATTGGTGGGAATCTTTTAAGGCAGCCACATACCTGATTAACAGACTACCCGCCTTTGTTTTGAACCATAAATCACCTTATCAAGTTCTGCTTAGTAAATATTTTGATTACAAACAACTCAAAATATTTGGCTGTGCATGTTTTCCATGTCTCAGACCATATGAAAGGCATAAGTTCCCCTTCCACTCTATAATATGTGTCTACCTTGGCTATGGAGACACCCACAAAGGCTATAAGTGTCTAAGTCCTAGTGGCAGGGTTTACATTTCAAGGCATGTTGTTTTCAACGAGTTTGATTTTCCATTCAAAATCGGTTTCCTAAACAAACAAGTTCAACCTCAAATCAGTGATATAGGAATAAGCTACCTTCCCTTCATTAATCCAATTAACCATACTACTTCTCAGAGTGCAACTGCAGCTCAGACAATGCTACCTGAAGTGACTCCTGCATCAGCTCCTCTCACTGGTGAAATTGAAACTGAGGTTGGTGGAACTGAAATAGGTGATGAAATGAATCATGAATTAGAAGCAGGAAATGAAATGCCAGAAATTCAACCTGATAGAAATGAAACTCATAATTCAGCAAGTGAGGCAATTGTGGGAGAAAGAAACCTTTCTCAGGATCATGGACACCAAATGATTACTACAAGCAAGGCTGGGATCTTTAAGCCCAAAATCTACTCTCAAGTGTGACATCAGATGAACTAGCTGCAGTAGAACCAACTAACACTAAAGAGGCATTAACAAGCAACAGTTGGAGAAATGCTATGAAAGAAGAATACAATGCCCTTATGAAGAATGACACATGGGCTCTAGTTTCACCTAAAGCTGGGATGAAAATCATAGGCAATAAATGGGTCTTTAAGCTGAAGTTTGATGCAAATGGGAAAGTTACAAGGCACAAAGCTAGGCTTGTAGCTAAGGGATTTCTTCAAATCCCTGGAATCGATTTTAGTGAAACATTTAGCCCTATAATTAAAGCTGCAACACTCAAAATCATCTTAACTCTTGCTGTGTCAAAGAATTGGCAGATCGGGCAGGTGGACATAAATAATGCTTTTCTCAATGGGAGCTTGAATAAAGTTGTTTATATCAATCAGCCACAAGGCTTTGTCAGCAAAGATCATCCTAGTCACGTGTGCAAGCTCAAGAAGGCATTGTATGGGCTAAGACAGGCACTAGGGCCTGGCATGAAAAATTGAAGCAGACTTTACTCGAGTGGAAATTCAGACAATCCAAAGCTGACAATTCCTTATTTTTTCTGTCAAAGGGAACTGATATCTTATTTGCCTTGATTTATATAGATGATATAGTGATCACAGGTAATAATGATCAACACTTACAAGAGTTTATTGACAAACTCAACAATAGCTTTGCACTTAAGGATATGGGAAAGCTAAAGCAGTTTCTGGGAATTGAAGTTACAAGGAACTCAGCTGCCTTGCACCTAAGGCAAACCAGATATGCCACTGAATTGCTAAGAAAGTTTGGCTATGAAAATTTGAAGCCTAGCCCCACACCTATGGCAGTTGGGAAACAAATCTCCAAGGCTGAAGGTCAATCAATGAAGGATCCCACTCTCTATAGAAGTGCCATAGGTGGACTTCAGTACTTAATCCATACCAGACTAGACTTAACTTATGCTGTGAATAGGTTAAGTCAGTATCTTCAGGCACCAACAGATGCACATTGGAAGGCTCTTAAGAGGGTTTTCAGATACCTGAAAGGGACATTGAGTTATGGATAACTATCCAAAGGAATGACAGCCTAGACATCATTGCCTTTGCAGATTCTGACTGGGCTTCTTGTCCAGATGATAAGAGGTCGACTGCTGGATATTGCGTGTACCTTGGGGATAATTTAGTGTCATGGAGCTCTAAGAAACAACATTTTTTAACAAGGTCCAGTACAGAAGCAGAGTACAGAGCATTGGCCCATTGCAGTGCTGAGATAACTTGGATGCAGTCTATGTTGGGTGAATTGGGAATTTCTCAGTTTTCAGTTCCCACTATTTGGTGTGATAATCAAAGCACAAGCGCTCTAGCATCAAATCCAGTATATCATGCTTGCACCAAGCACATAGAACTAGATGCACACTTTGTAAGGGATAAAGTACTTGAGAATCAGTTGAAAATACAATATGTTCCTTCCTCAGATCAAACAGCAGATGTTTTGACTAAACCTATGTCACATTCAAGGTTCCAAATGCTCAGGGATAAACTTGGAGTACTTGAGCACATTCCACCTTGAAGGGGGGAGTTAGAATTGTTGGCAGCCAGCTCATAGCATCATGGAAGGACCACAGACTACATTACCTCACAGCTAGCTAACGGGATGAAGGAAAGGACCACAGCATATTGCATTTCCTTTTTTTCAGGGATTGGATTCAATTCAGTTAGCCAGCTGCCCCCAATTAGTTAGATTAATATTCTCCTTGTTCATTCTAGAACTTCCCTTTACTTCTATAAAACCAATGTAACCATCAATGATTTATGCAAGTTTTCAAGCTTCATTTTCTTCAGTTCTTTAATTAATGGCAACTTGATCACATTTATGAAGGTATTAGTAGCTCAATACAGCTCCGAGATAAAAATCTTTTTACTTGGATTGTTATCTCTTACCATATTACTACAAAGAAATTGAACTTGCCTCTTTCTTGTTACCTAAGCTCTTAAAATCAGATTTTTAGTAGATTTTGATAAAAGTCGATAAATATGTGATTGAAAAGTCGTGGATTTCATTAAACCCTTGTTTGAGCAACATTTTCTGGAAATAATATATTTTGTAATATTAATTTTTTTGGAGAATGTGATTAAAAAGTAGAGAAAATTTTGAATTTACGTATAAAATTATTTTATTGAGATAATGTGGTTAAAAATAAGTTTATGAAAAAAATGAGTTTTTGAAAAAAAAAAAAAAAAAAATTGGGCTCAAACAGGAACTAAATATGTGATTAAAATTAAAAGAAATATTATTTGTATAGATTCTTTTAACAATAGGGTTACAGAATGAGTTGGCAAGATTTCACACCATTTTAGACAAAAAAAAAAAAAAAAGGTTAAATCAATGAAATCTTGCCAGCCCAGCATTTGTAACCCCATCTATTAAAAAAAAAAAATCTTAGCATTTTTTGTAAAATTAATTATTGACTTTACTTAAATTAAAGTATAATTTTAATTCCTACCAAACATGGGATAAATATAAAGTATATAAAACAAAAATATATTGCACTTAATCAAATTGTACACGTGAATAAGGATATGGAAGTATGCTATTAATATAACATAATATTTATAACATTAATAAAACATAATCAATATAGAATATTTATATAAACTATAATTGCATGTAACTTAAAAATAAACTCCAATTAAAACAATTATAAAGAAAAATAAATAAATATTAAAGACTCATTAATGAAGGTTTAACGCTTTAAAACCATTCTGTTCTAATAAAAAAGGCACGTTCTTGATTTTTATTTATTTATTAGGCTCTTTCACAGGTTCGTCAACCAATATTCTTGTATGGCAGTATTTTCCCACTTTGTCTGCGATCAATGATGGATCAATGTTTGTGATTATTGTCACAGTATTACCATTTCGATCTATATCCAAGTTTGTTATCCCTGAAAATTCAAGAAAAACATTCATTAAATTTTGTGACGTGTCAATATATGAGTTTTCTTCAAATCAACGAATCGATTAATTTTTTTTTTTTGTAGAACATGTTTGATAAAGGACTCGACTCTAAGATTTTAGATTATTTTTTCTTTAATTCTGTAGTTCAACTTATTGAAAATATGCGAGTAGAGTACCTGGGATGCTAGCAACCTTTTCGAACGCTTTTTCCTGGTGTTCTACATTAAAAAACTTCATTCCCAACACAATTTTCTGTTAATAGCATAACAAAACACCAAAAAAATCTAAATTAGGACAGTCACCAAATTTTATTCTTAAAAATATAATTAAAACAGGCAAAATATGCTGAACCATGTACATTCATAAACAAGAACTCATAATTCTTCCATTTCCTGCTTTAAGATTCATAGAAGAAATAAAGCAAGATCCATAAATGGCGTGAATGAATTCCCTCGCAGAAAAGTGAAAAGTGAAATTGAAATAAATCAGAAGAAGAAGTTGAAAGAAACTTTTCAATCTAAAAAAGGGCACAGACAAATGAAACTAAACATAAAAATTAAGCATAAACAAAGTAATTAACCCTTGGTTCATGAACCTCCGTCATCTGAATCTCCGACGTCTGAAATAATCAGATATGTGAAATAAGTCAGTATAAAAAGTAGAAATTTCAAACAAAAAAAAGTAGTTTGCATTCGAGAATCAAAATTTTAAAAATAAACATAAAAAATGAAGCATAAAGACAGTAAGTAACCCCTGGTTTCAGAAACTCCGTCGTCTCAATCTCCGACATCTTAGTTCATAGTCAGTAACTTTAAGGAGAATCTATATGTTTATTCAAGAATGGAAGATGGCTGTGTTCTAAACTTCAGCTTGAAGCCTATTTATACAAGAGAAATTTGGAACTACTATGTTTAAATTGAAAGATGACCAATGTTTGGACCTAATTATCAATAATTGTGGGTACTTTTTATTCATCGATTTTAAACACCTTTTTCCAATCAATGGCCAGGATTCCTACGCATAAGCAGGCTGTCAAAAAGGCTATCGTCTGGCAATGTACAAGAGGCATAATTGTTCAGAAATATTTTTCTAGAATTCCTAGGACCCACCTAGTCTACTACATTCGAAGCCCATTAATGTACAAGAAGTGAAGCCATCCGTTCATAAAATGAATAGATAGTATGACTATGGACAATCTTGGCACAGCCTCAGGAAGTCACCACTCAACTTTGAAGTGTCCCGTTTTATAACACCAACCTAACCCACCTCTTCAGTAATGTGGAAATTACACACACCCCTACATTTGGATATTGAAATTCTAAAATCAGATTT
>CAIGRT010086870.1:0-18382 GCA_903798405.1 Fraxinus platypoda
TACCTAGAAAAAGGTGGAAAACGTTTTCCACGGAAAAATTTACCTATCAAACAGCTTTTTAAGGGTGGAAAAGGAAAATGTTTTCCTTTTCCATGGAAAACTAAGGCTATCAAACGGAGCCTAATTATTTTCTTCTCTTTTATCTAATTTCTTATTTTTGTTATCTTACCTACAGTGATAGTTAGTTTCTACTTGTCATCTGTTAATAAGACCTCTCATTTAGTTGCATTATCTTGCAGACTTGAAAACACATTGAATTATGGTCTTGAAAGAGTTTGGGCTATTGGTTGCATAAAAGGCTCAAGACGGTAAGTTAATGTTCTGTTCATTTGTTTGGTGTTTGTGACTTATCTATAATGCGTTCTAAGTTTAGGTTTTCGGGTGGCAGTTGTTGCTTTTTAGACTTCATGTTTTAATGGTGCAGAAAAGACTGGCGAACGAAATCTTGTCAATTTCATATCTCAATGTTAGTGAGGTTGTTTACTGGTTAGAGAAAGTTTAGCTGAATAAATGTATACGATCTTGCTGGATAGAGGTTCACAATACTAGGAAACATTGAGATCTCACAAGAAAAATTTGATGTTAGCTTGCCTTTTTTAGGATTCTGTTTTATCAGGCAACTGAATTCAACGTGTTACATTTACCGTACAGGGTTGTAATTGGTTATGATGAAGGAACCATCATGGTGAAAATCGGTCGAGAGGTACCTGTTGCTAGTATGGATAATGGTGGAAAAATCATATGGGCTAAGCATAATGAAATTCAGACTGTTAATATTAAGAGCGTTGGAGCAGATTATGAGGTGTGGATTTGATATTCTTCCTGCTTTGCTTAACTAAGTTTATGAATAGCATCAAGTGCTGATCTGCTGATCTGTTGGAAATGTTTATTAGTGTATTACTTTTTCTCTCAGGTTGCTGATGGAGAGAGACTGCCTTTGGCTGTTAAAGAATTGGGCACTTGTGATCTTTATCCACAAGTGAGTTTTGGTTATTTGTATTCTATTAATCAAGAACTTTTTTCATCAACAACCTAGGCTGTCATATGTAGATCTTTGTTGCTGTGTAATTTGTTTTGAAGCAATTTTTTATCCTAGTGTTCTTAATTGAATGGCTTTATTTGTTAGATTTGTGAACATGACGACTTCATAGATGCAGTTACTAGTAGATACGAAGTGGAGCACGTGATATAATTTATGATCCTTATCATCTTGAGAAAATTAATTGTGCAAGATTTTTATTCTCTATATGTTTCCATGATTATAAATTAACGACAAGTTTTCCATGTTTATGAAGATTGCTTGTACTTGCACGAAAAATTTCTCTTCAACACTGATTAGTAATCTGGGTCAGAGCGTCATTTACCTCAAATGAGATAGAGAGATTCCAACTGGATGGACCTTCTCAAGAGTCGCCCCGAGTTATCTTACTGCCATGTCCAGTCATTCGGGAGCTATCAGAAAAATTGGATGATTTGCAACTTCCTGTGACGTCCATAATTTGTCCTGTAGTCCTTCAGTTACCATATATATAAGCTATAGTTCATCCTCTGTGACGCCTGATACATTTTTCATTGTTAGAGAAAGCTATAGTTAACATGATATTTGGGAAAAATAATCGTTGATTTAAATCATCTTGGTGACATCATTATTATAAAGATTACATTCAGCTGCAGCTGTAGTGCTTGTATATTAATCTATGTTGGCATCATATTCACTTTGTTTTCTTTTTCTTTCACAGAGCTTGAAGCACAACCCCAATGGTAGGTTCGTGGTTGTGTGTGGAGATGGCGAACATATTATATACACAGCCTTGGCATGGAGAAATAGGTCTTTTGGTTCAGCATTGGAATTCGTCTGGTCATCCGATGGGGAATATGCTATTAGAGAAAGTACATCAAGGATTAAGATCTTCAGTAAAAATTTTCAGGTTTATAAGTTCCCTCTTACTTTTCTTTATTCTTCGCCGCACTGTTTGTGCAATTTAAGTAATGGTCTCTGTTAAAGACATGTTCATTTGCTCTCTCTTTTTCTGTCCCTCCTTTTCTTTGATATTTATTATAGATCATTTTGTTTTGTGCCGACCTCTGCAATATATTTTACTAGTATTGCAAAAGCTTGCTCTGCGATATTCAAACTCAATTATTGCCTTTTCAGTAAAGAATATGTTTGTTCCGCATAACTTGTATTAAATTGTTCGTTTTTGTTCCTTTAATTTTCTAAACGTGAATCTAGTGGTACTGTTTTCCTCATAATTTTAGTGAAAACAAAGGTGTTGAAACTTTTTTTCTCATTTACCTTCTTGGATAAGCGGTAACAATGACTATTTCTTTCAGGAGAAGAAAAGTATCCGGCCTACATTTTCTGCTGAGCGCATATATGGGGGAACTTTATTGTCAATATGCTCAAATGATTTTATTTGTTTTTACGATTGGGCTGAATGCAGGTTGATTCGTCGGATTGACGTTAATGTTAAAGTAAGAATTTTATGGCTTTAGCTATTATTCACAAGTGTTGCTATTATAGCCATATAGACAATCAATCAGTTTTTTTTCTGTCTTTCCTCAATTTTCAGAATCTTTATTGGGCCGATAGCGGTGATTTGGTTACCATTGCCAGCGATACATCATTCTATGTACTAAAGTATAATGTAAGGATTTTATTTATCTTAGTTTCACATGAATATGTCTATAAATAACTATATAATCCTTGTATCATTATGGCTTGGATTATATCTGACTTTTCCAAACTGCAGCGAGATGTAGTTTCTGCTCATATGGATAGTGGGAGGTCAGTAGATGAACAAGGTGTGGAAGATGCTTTTGAGCTCCTTTATGAAATAAATGAACGAGTCAAGACTGGAATTTGGGTTGGGGATTGCTTCATTTACAACAACTCTTCCTGGAAGCTTAATTACTGCGTAGGGGGTGAGGTATGGTTTGCTATGTGTACCTTTAATGTATATAATCACATTCTCCAATTTTATCATTGACAGGATCAGAAAGATATGTATTTTCATGTGATCTCTAGGTAACAACAATGTTCCATTTTGATCGGCCAATGTATCTGCTCGGATATCTTGCTAATCAGAGTCGGGTATATCTCATTGACAAAGAATTCAAGTGAGTGAGGTTCTTGGAAGCTTAGGATAAGTGATTGATTTGATCAGATCTTTCAATTTGGAAGGGGCATGTATTATGTTTACCACTGATTATGAGTTTCCTTGATCCTTTTCATTTCAGCGTTGTGGGATATACTTTGCTGCTGAGCTTGATTGAGTACAAGACTCTTGTGATGCGTGGTGATCTTGAAAGGGCAAATGAGGTCTTACCATCAATTCCAAAGGAGCATAAGAATAGGTTTGTTATATCTTAGACCCATATATGACTTGTAGGAAGAAAGTTTCCTAATGACTGTTATTAATGCATATGTTTTGCTTCAGATATTGCAAATTTTAATTAGCATTTTATTAATTGTTTAAGTAGATAACATCTTGAATGGTCCTATTTGCTTGCTGTCTGAGCTATGCAATGAAAACAAGGACATTGTTAATGTATATGCGCATGTATATTTCTTTGATGAAGGCTAGTTAGACTTGCTGTGTTCTTGTTAAACCAAATTATTGGCCTGTAGTTCCAGTGTTTATCAGTGACTCAACACATGGTTGAAATATATGTGATGTAATATTTCTTCTGCTCGTGCCTGCCTGCATTTCTGTCTGATTAGTATTGCAACCTGTCCCCAAAAATGGAAAAGAAAAGAAATTAATCGTAAGTTTATAGGGGATCCAATACAAAAAATGCTTGGAAATTGTTTTTCTCACATCTCTCTTTTTATCATTTTCTTGTCTAATTTGAAGACAAGTTCTATAAATTATTTTGCTTGAATGTAAACATTAAGTTGATTATGTTGTCAGTGTGGCTCATTTCTTGGAATCGCGGGGAATGATAGAAGAAGCATTAGAAGTTGCTACAGAACCTGATTACAGATTTGAGCTAGCCATACAACTCGGTAAACTAGAGATAGCAAAGGTAAACACTGGTTACTTATAGATTGGGATGTGATTAGAAGCGAACATTTCCTGGGGCATTTTTTATTTGTTTTTATCAGGCTGGAGAAAAATCAGAATTTTGGTTCTCTTTCTTTGTGTTCAGTTTCGTGCTTTGGCATAACATTTTGCTATACTTGTCTACAGGAAATTGCGGCAGCAGCACAAAGCGAGTCTAAATGGAAGCAATTGGGTGAATTAGCTATGTCCAAGGGAATGGTATTGTCTTATCCTCTATTTGTTCGTATGTCTGTGTTAGCTGAAATGCATATTGTTTGCTGCTACTTCAAAAAACAAATTTGTGAATGGTGTGGTGTGTGAACTCCAGCGTGAAACAATTGTTAGTGCTCAAACAAATATATTTTTTTCTCGCTCAAACACACCCTTAAAGTGAATATCTGAAATTCTTGGATGCACAAATGATTGCAGGTAACCTGCATGAGGAGCTAGAACTTCGATTTTCTTTCCTTTTTTTACTTGAATTTGACGAAAAGCTTGCATCATTCCTCCATTCTTGAATTCTCTTTATAACTTTATGCCGTCGTATTGCAGTTAGAGATGGCCGAGGAATGTTTAAAGCAAGCAAATGACTTGAGTGGTTTACTGCTACTCTATTCTTCTCTGGGAGATGCCGAAGGTATTACTCAACTTTCGTCTGTTGCCAAAGATCATGGGAAGAACAATGTTGCATTCCTCTGTCTATTTATGTTGGGTAAATTGGAGGATTGCCTTCAGCTGTTGGTTGATAGGTAATTCTTGATGTCACTTTATCTGTCTGGTGTACCTCTTTAACTATGATGATTTCTGAATCACAATTTCTGTACAGCAATCGGATACCTGAAGCTGCATTGATGGCTCGTTCTTATCTTCCTAGTAAAGTGTCAGAAATTGTGGCTCTCTGGAGAAAGGACCTCAATAAGGTTACAGTTCAATTTTGATCATGTGCTTGTGCTTGAGATTCTGTGCAGCGATGCATTATTCTCTATTTTCAAAACACGTGCAACTGAATAATGGATAAGGGCATAAGGCACATTTAAGAACCTTACTGCAAATATTGACATCTAATATACTGATTCATGACCCTTCAATTCTCTATTTCTTTCATTGAAAGTTGATATTTCAAGCTTTCATTTAGTTAAAAGTATATATGATTTATCAAATTCTTACTAAAATTTTGTGTTTGCAAATTTTCTCCTAAATCAATTCGTTGAACTTCTAAATATGCTAAACTATTTTCTAAATCTAATATCATGTATTCGTGTCATTAACAACTCCATATATGTTGACCAACAGATGAAGAAGGGTTGCATATGTTATATCTTCTTGTATTCATTGTAGTTTCTTATAGTCACTTGTGTTAAAATGTGTTTACCCTCCTTTAGTTTTAAGGATAGTCACAACTAACGTAAATTTCCCTGATTAGTGGGGGTGGGTTTCTCTTTCAAAATGAAGGTAAGGCATATCTGTGGGAAAAGTATTATATGTCCTGCTCACAAAAGGTTACATTTTCTATTTCATAGAAGTCAGTTGTGAGATGTAAACTTGTTTGATATTATACAGCAAACTTTCTGTTCTATTCACCTGGATTATGTGGTTTTCAGATTAATCAGAAAGCTGCAGAATCTCTCGCTGATCCTGAAGAATATCCGAATTTATTTGAGGACTGGCAAATTGCACTTGATGTTGAATCTAAAGTTGCTGAGGCACTGTATGGATTTATTTATGGCTTTTATTTCCTTCTTCTTCTTGTTTGATAAAGCTACTTGTGTATTTTAACTGATACTCAAGCATTTAATTATCGGTGTCATATCCCTTGCCTTTTATATCATTCTGGAACACCATTAAAGCTCATAACCATTCCGTTTTAAGTTAGCTGTATTATATTTTGTCTCCTTTCATTTTGGAGTCTTCTGTCATCTCAGTTACTTATCTTTGAGGTTATGGGACATGTTTGAAGAATATGCATTAAACATAAACCTTATTCAACATTGCAGGGGTAATTATCCTCCAGCAGCCGAATATGTACAGCATATTGATAGATCAACCGCAAGCCTTGTAGAAACTTTCAGAAACATGCAAATGCACGAAGAACCACTGGAAAACGGAATCTTGGATCACAAGGTACAACTCAATGTGTTATACAAATAAACTAATTGAATTTAGTGTGTGCTACTTGATTGAACTTTAATTCAACGGAAAGAAAACATGGAGCTTAAATAACTCACTCAGAATGATTTTCAAAGGATTACTGTATCCTGCCTGATGGAATTTTGAATTTGTTCTTATATTGTATGTTGTTAGAAAACAAAATAAAGAAAAATAGCATTCACTTTCTGATGCCATTGTGTCCCTTTTTATCTTTTATTTCTCGCTGAGTAGAAGTTGTAAGATTTGCAAATTTTGACCTGCAATTAATGCCTTGTTGTGGTGTGTTTTGTTCCTTATAAAAGTAACTTGTGCCCTCATGTTTCAAAATGTGGTTTTAGATTACTTGTAGTTCACTTATTCGATCTTCAAGTTGGTTTTGAGTGCTGGTTTCCGTTTTTATCTCCAGGTTGTGGAGCAGAATGGAGAGGGAGAGGCACAAGAGGTGGGGCAAGATGACGCAGGGGAAGAGGGGCATGGGGGCCAAGAAGAGGCTGTTGTGGTGGATGCTGACTCAACAGACGGTGCTATATTAGTCAACTCTAACGAGGCTGATGAAGAGTGGGGTACGAATAATGAAGGAAAACCGTCAGCCTAAAAGCGGTTGGTTGGGCCAGTGTGAAATTCTAGTTTTTTTGCTGGTGATTAATTGGATTTCTTTTAGTTGTTGTGCTGATTCGCTTTCTTATATTCCACATCATTTTATTACATTTATGCTTATATATATACACACATATACATATATATTCCTTTGTGCTTTTAGTGTATTTCCTCATCTAAAACCCATATTTTTTTAAAATTTCATTGACTATTTATTTGTGTTAGTAATTAATAAATTCTACCATGATTTATTGCTATCAACTTTGGTGGGTAAAAAAGAAATTTACTGAAGCGACATTTTGAAGTTACAATGGTATCTGATAGAATGCTTTTCATCAAGAAATTTATTTTTGATTATGATTATATGTGCAGTAGAATGGAGAAATCTTTTCTTGGTCCTTTTGGTTCAATTTTTCGTTGCTAAGGCTCATAGATTTCTTTTTATCAGATCCTATGTCTTCTTAATCATCATCTGGTGCTTCAATTTGATTTGATGTTTTAAAATGAACTCAGTTTACAGTTTAGCACGCCTTCTATTTCTTCTCGTGTCTCGTAGGTTATTTGTTTTGTATTTTGACCATTATGCATCAGCTTTGATTTAACACTTCAAGTAGAATAATGACGGAGCCTTGTGTTTGCAGTGCTTACACCACTTCATTAGGTCCACTCGGGACAGCTGGTTCCTGCTGGTTGTGACTCCTTAAGGTGAGGAATTGAAGTTATGAGATCCGCATTTTTTTTTACCAATCCATCTGGTAGAATTTCAAATGCCTCCTATTTTGATTTTCTTGTAAAATGTGTTCTAGTAATCTCACGTGCATATACTTTCTGAATTTTTTGGTGACACCCTGTTTGACAAAAATTCATTTTCAACCACACATTATTCAATAAAATAATATTTCACGCAAATCCTAAACTTTTTCTTATTTTGTAACCACATATTTTCCATCAAAAACCTTGAGGGGTTGCTCAATTGGTCAGGCATTTGGTTTGCTCCTCAATGGTTACCAGTTCGAGTCTCCTCAAGGACACTGAAGTGAGTACCCGACCGTAAACTTCAGGGCCCCGTGGGATTAGTCGAGGTGCGTGCAAGCTGGCCGGACATCCACGGTTATAAAAAATATATATATATATTTTCCATCAAATCACTATTTAAAATGCATTCTCCACTCAATAATATGCATCAAACAGGGTATGAATTGACAATTTGCTTGTTTATTGATTTTGGCAGCGGGCATTAAGATAAGAAAATGAATTTAGATATTGTTTGCCACCTCTCTTATTCAAACCCAACAAAAACATGTATCTTAATTTTTTGCGTGTGATAGAAATCTATTTGCGTGCAACTAAAATAAAGTTGAGGATATATGATCCAACAACACTTCTCTCTGCAAATTTATTCCCAGAATCATTTCATTTTCATCTTTAGCCTTATAATTGTGACTCTTATGGCACGTTTGATAAGGATGATCTTATTATTAATAATAAGACTTTTCTGGCATAAGTTGTACTGTGTGGTTGAGATAAATGTTTTTGGACCTGCCTATCGTTTCCATCTATTTAAACTGACATACGGGTGTTCTTTGCTTGTTTTCCAGTAATGAACTTTAAATTCATTTTCTTTTGCCAGGTATTCTAGATGTTTCGGGAAAAAGGTGATCCGGTAATCGCGTGGTGTCATTTTGTAGCACAATTAATTTTTGTCTTTTGAACACATTGTAGACTATTTGAAGCTACACCTTATAGTTTAATTCACTATAGTTTTATATATTCTTTTATGCGGTACTGTGAAATGTATACGTCAATGACAGTAGGAATTACAGTTCTTCAGATTTTCATCCGCCGCATATTGTATGTTTGATTTCACTTCTCCATGGCTTCTCTTTTATTTTTTATGCATCAAATAACAAAATGTTATACGTAGGACGACTACTGATTGTCTTCACTATGAATAGCATTACTCTTTGCTTTTTACCTTAATAAAATGTTCGTTATCTTGTAAATCATGTTTGATTTTTGTCATTTGTGATTTTAGTTGGGTAAGAAACGCGTTTAGTTACTCTACTTGGAGCGAAGTTTTAGGTTAGTCAACTAACTTTCTAAATGTTATTGTAATGAGTCATATCTTTTTGATATTTGGGTCTACAATTTTCAATGAAAAATACAAAAGAAGAATATTTTAGCTCTTGATTACTTAAATGGAATTTTGTCCTTCGTGAGTGGGGAGCTAAATATTACAAAATTAAAATTTGGAAACTCAAATATCCAATGGAAGTTGGTTGGAGATCAAAG
Organism: Fraxinus platypoda; assembly: GCA_903798405.1. Lineage (NCBI taxonomy): Eukaryota > Viridiplantae > Streptophyta > Magnoliopsida > Lamiales > Oleaceae > Fraxinus > Fraxinus platypoda. Next base: position 9,084 of record CAIGRT010086870.1, read on the forward strand.
TGTTGAGCTAGCCCAATCCGAGTCAAGTTGGCTTGCATAGCCAGGCTGACAACTCGTATGAGCTAGGGTTTTTTTTCCCCTCCTTTTTAAATACAATTTAAGGGTCCGTTTGATTGCAAGATGGAAAATGAGGTGGAAAGAAAATGAATTCCAGGGAAAATAATCGTCAAGAAATTGATTTCCTGAAAAATATCAATTAGTTGCGTTTGATTGGTATAATTTTCCACATGGAAAATATCGAGATAGTGTTTTATTGGTTTTGTTTTCCCTAGAAATTGTATCCTCCCATTTTCATTTTCTTCATCATCACTGAGTCCAATTTCCACGTGAACTTCAATTAAACCAAAATCAAAACATCTTCCTCCAATTTTCATTTTCTTCACCATCACTGAATCCTCTCATTTCCATTTTCTTCACACATCCGCCGCTAGTTGGCTTTCATCTTCAAGACTTCAACGATTTCTTGGCAACTTTTTTTTTTTTGCAATTCAATGGTTTTTTGAATTCAAGCTAAATTGACGAAGACCCATATATATATGTTGTCCACCATAATGAATAGGAGGTAATGGTGGTGGTGCGCGACCGAGATACTCAACGTCGACGTCGGAATTTGTTTTGCAATGTCCACGATTTATCTGCATTCGAACCGATAAGAGATGCAATCCATTATAAATAGTTTCTTGATGATATGAGACCATAAAACTGCTTGTCTTGATGAGTATTAGGGGCCTGTAATGGAGTATTGCCATGGGTGTTGAAGGGTTGGCCGGAATGGGTGTTGAAATCGTGAGTGAAGGTGTAATTTTGTTGGCTGAATTTTCGATGATTTTGAACTGTTATGTCCGATTTTTGGTATGGAATTGAAGAGTGGGATGAGGAGATGATGATGGCATGGAAATCCGGTGGTTTGTTGGCGGTACAGTGGTTGAATTTTGGAGTAGAAAGGTGCCGGCTCCATGGTGGGCATTTTTCAATTTTCTAGTTTGCCAAGAAAATAAAAAACCAGCTATGATGTGGGAATTTGAATTCCTTATTTTCATGGAAAAGGGGGTCACATGCAAGAAAGTTGGAAAATGATTTGTCTGGAATTTTTTGACTATCAAACAACTTAAAAATTGAAAAGTGAAAAATATTTTCAATCTTTTCTGGAAAATCTGTCCAATCAAACAGGGCCTAAAAGAAAAATGAAAAAGGATGGTGTGATGTTGGGTCGACTTGTGATGTCCCATGACACGTTTTCGGTGATTTGGTATTGTCAACCATCAAAAGAATGTGAAAATGCATTAGCTCAATCCAACTGGACTCAATCTATCTCCAATCAAATACACATTCAGACTTGTTTGACAAGCATTGTTTGAATTATGTTTTCTATATATTCATATAATAAAATATTTTACATGTAAATTAAGAATTTTTCTCACTTTTTAATCACATATTTTTTCTAAAATTTACTATTGAAAATATTGATTTTTCCAAATAATAGCCATCAGATCTTCATTTTGTTTTATTTTATAACTCTTTAGTTTTTTGATACGTAGAAGTTACTGAGGTCTCGTTTAACATGACTTTTGCTTTAACTTTAGTTCATGTGAAAAAGTTTTTGGAGGAAGTTATTTTAATTTTTATTTGAAAACTAATTTTTAAAAGCACTTTTTATTTCGGAAGCGCTTTTAGAGGAAGCTTCTAACTATCAAAAACACTTTCATAAAATTAGTCAAATGGGTCAAAAAGAAACTTTTGGATCTCAAAAGTTCCTTTTAATTTTCAAAAGTCATGTCAAGTAAGTCCTAAGAGCATGTTTGGCTAAACTTTTGAATAGTCAAAAGTTGTTTTTGAAATTAAGAAATTACAACAATATTTGCATAATTTTTTAAAAGTGCTCCATTTGATTAAAAGAATCTTTTAATTTTAAATGAAGTGATTTAAAGTAATTTTTTCAGAAAACTTTTTTTACAGAAAGTAAAAACACAAGTTTGGCATCCTAAATTGTTAAATAAACATTACCCGGTACACGACATTTTATTTATAAATCCCTTTTTAGTTAAATATATGCCATTTAGTTAAGAACCATGCTACTGTAACAGAAAAAAAAAACAACAGAGGCCCTGACCGACACACACAATAACGGGTGGGGTCCACTTTTTTTGCAATTTTTTATTCACGTGGGGTTGGCTCATTGTGAGAGGCTGTCACTGTCAAATTTTTGCTGGCACTGATGCTTTATTCTTTAGTTAAATTCCATCCAACTTTATCCGATTGGGAAATAAGAAAAGATAATAATAGAGACACTCGTAACAAATATCTCTCCCAATTATATATATTCCTTGTCATTTCCTTCTCTCCGCTTCACGGCCCTAGGGTTTTGACACAACCAAATACTGAAGCTTCAAATTTAAGCGAATCTCCCAACGCAAATCCAACTAGTTCTCTCAGGTAACTGATTCTCTTACATATGATGTCTAGTTTTTTTTTCTTATAGCAATTGCTAGTGTTAGTTTGGATTTTAAGTTCTTATTTTTATTTTTTATTTTTTTTACATTTCTGATGTTTAGAAAATTTATTCTTTATTCTTCTTACTATAAGTATTTGACCGTTCTATTACTGTGTATTAGTTTTAGGGTTGTGAGATATTGAAAATTGGGGATTGTGAATTGAAGAACTGCTTGATTCCTGTGGAAAATGAGAGTAAAATTTGTGGGATGGATAGGAGAAGCTTAAATTTTGTTGACATGATTTTCGATTTTTAAATGACCAGACAAGGGAGATGGGTAAATATTGTGTCCTTGTTTTCCAGCTGTGTCTTGAATTTCAATTTGAAATGTAGGGTTTCAATCTCATGAGTGGTGTGAATAAATAATCTGAAATGAAATGAACTTTGTTTGCGAAGTTGTGCAAGTATAGAAGGAAGTCTAATGCTCGATTACGAATGTGATTGAGGTGATTTTTTCTATTTTCTTTTCTCAAATTTGTCCTGAAAGGAATTTGGTCATTGTTGAAATAGTGTCAAGAAATCTTTTTAACCACTTTTTTTTTCCTCGGGGAGAGCAAGTTAACCAACTTATACTTTAAAAATGTGTGAAATCATTTTGAGGAATTAACATGGTCCATTTCGGGATGCTTGTATTCAGGAATCACGTATCTTGATCTGACAGTTTGTGGTTGATCATTTCATAGTTTGAAAATAAATTACCTGTTAAACTTTGTTTTTGATACTTCTAGCTTTTAATGTGGTTTCTTTATCCTCATTTGTGGTTATTTCTTTTGAAAATGAATGATCTTTTAGACTCTGTTTTTAGTACTTTTAGCTTTTAACGTGGTCTCTTTATCTCTTTTGTTGTTCTTTATTAGTTTTTATGCATGGTGAGTTAGATAATGATTGCTTGATGGCTTTCACTATATGAAAAATGAATTGTGTGGTTATGTTTCATAAATTCTTTTCAAGCAGTCGTGGAAGTGTTTAAATCATATTTTAACGGAAATATTTAATATCAATGTTATTTCTAAAAAATATTCAAGCCTTGTTTACCCAAAATCAATGTTGAATTCTTTTGTTGGTAACTTCACTTTGGGTAGTTTACTCGGTTCATCTTAAATTTTTGATTCAGCATCCTTGCCAGCTTGTAGTTGGTGGTTTCATGCATTCATTGATAATGTAATTTTTCCTGTAATTTGTTTTCTGAAGGCAGGCATTTCTTAAATGATCACTTCTTGTTCGTTATTATATTCCTATGTAATCCTGTTTTGGTTGTTAGTGATCTATGTTTATCCCAATTTATGGTTCATTTGTAAGATTTAATTGTTGTATTCATTATGTTTCCCTAATTTGTATTTGTTGCTTGCCTTTTTGGTTTGTAATGCAATTGTGGTTCATTCATTATTTCACACTACAACTGTGATCTGTTTATATTAATCTAAAGTTTGTAGCTCTTTCCTATGCTATATCTTTTTTTTCTTTTGTTGGAATTTTCGAAATAATTCCCTCCCCTCAAAATATGTCAAGTTCTGTTTCGAAAATCAGGAAAGGTAAGTTCCGTCAGTTTCAACATAAAAGAATCAAGACAGTGGTTGTGGACTTAGGTAGAGACCTTACTCAGACATTTACTAGCTTCTCCTCTTTCTTGAGGAAACCCTGGAGTCTGCCCTTTTATACCTTTATCCAAACACAAGCTAGCTCTTACAATAATCTACATCTTCATTTTTTTAGGGAAAATTTCAGCAGCGGTCCCAAACCTTTGCCTTTTTTGCAGACTTTACCCTAACATTTGTTTTGCGTCAGCGGAGGTCCCAAACTTTTCAAAAATATTTCCATCCATTTGATCATTAGTTGACCAAACAAATTGATTTTGACTAATTTTAGTAAGGGTAAAATAGTAAGTTTGCATATAAGTTAAAAAAATAAATTAAAAAACCCAAAAATAAAAATAAAGTTATAAACCCACCCCACCCCCGTCTCCTTCTTCTTCCCCAACTTCACNTAAATTAAAAAACCCAAAAATAAAAATAAAGTTATAAACCCACCCCACCCCCGTCTCCTTCTTCTTCCCCAACTTCACTCTCTCCACCCCCAACATCCAACCAAACTATAAGCCGTCGCGTCGCCGTCGCTGCCCACCATTGTAAAACAACCAGCCCCGCCATCAACTACCTTCATGCAAAACAAACAAAATCCAATCAAAATCGATTGAACCCCCAACATCGATTGAAAGAATGAACTATCATTTCTAGGTCAAATCGGGGAAGACCCATATCTTCATTGGACGCGCCATGAAGAGTAGGTGCTTGTGGTGGTTGTCTGCGATCATGGGTCCCACCACCGGCGTTGGAAAAGCCATCTGAAAGTCGCGAAGTTGCTGTGTTCGAAGATGTAGCTTGCTGGTTTTGTTTCCGTGCATTTAAGGATGATTGATGCCCATGAACAGGGGCGCCTTGATGTGTATAATTACCTGGAATGTTGGGCATGACATGGATTGGAGATTTTAGCCCTTTTTGGGGATTCAAACATGCTATTTTGGCTCAATTTTCCGGCGAGTTCAGGTGGGTTCGAGGCAGGGCATTGGGTGGAAGTTGTAGAGAGTGATGAGGGCTTTCTAGTGGTATATATGTCTAGGGGTTTGGGTGGTGGCTGGTCGGAGTTGTGAAGGGGAAAATGGTGTGGGGGTGGATGGGGGCATTTTTTTTTTTTTGGTTTTTAGTTTAATTGTTAATAATATTTGAAAAATATAAAATGCAACTTACCATTTTACTCTTACTAAAATTGGTCAAAATCAATTTGTTTGGTCAACTAACGGGACCTCCGGTGCATATTTTTGAAATGTTTGGGACCTCCGTTGGCACAGAACAAAGGTTAGGGTAAAGTCTGCAAAACCTACCAACTTCATATAAGACTTCTTTGTCCATCTCATCCCAAATTTCTCATTTTTTATGTGAGTTACATCTTTTGAATTTTTAAGTTTCTTTTTCATGTAATTGGGAAATACTGCACATTTTCAGCAACTTCGCTGAGGTCCTTGCATTCTTATTTTTTGAACCTCTATCATCTACCAGGAATTTGGATGCTTTTTAAATTCAAAGTTACCAAAAAGTGTAGAATTGAAACACTTTGTTCTGATTTGTATTCCACTGTGTGAAAGAGAAACGTGCTTTATAGTGATGAAAACAGCTCAGTTTATTTTTGGGCCGAGTTGGAACATTTTATGTTTTGTCTAGTAATTATCTTCTTTAAATTGGTAAATTCTTATGTTCACATGTTTTCCCTAGCCTGTCAGATAATCAACATATTTCAATTTTCACATATTTTTGAAAGACCATGTTGTGCATTTGATCGTAGTACGAGTAAAAAATTGGTGAAATGTTTATTGCTGGAAATTCATGGACTTACAGTTGTCCAACTCTTTTTTTTCTTTTTCTTTTTGTTGGTCTCTCTTTTTTCTGTTGATGAAGCTTGGGACTTGGATTTATGCTTGTGATTTGTCGCAGTCATTTTTGTGTAAGTTCATGCCTTGTACCCGCTCGATTCTGGAGTTTGCTGTTATAGAACCTTTGGATGATATCTCTAGATAATGGAAAGGGGAGGTGTAATTTATTATGTTGTTATCTTTTCTTTTTGGAACTACATAATACCGTATTCTAAAACATGAATCAGGGTGTCTGATTCCCAAGAATGTTTAACATGACTGTTGACAAAACTTTTGGTTTCGGATTGCACCATGCACTGGAGATAGAACATAGCGTCTATGACTTTGTATCTAGAAATTAATTTAAACTTCTATACTTCATACTTCCCTAAATTTATTTGATAACATCATTGTCTTTTAGTTCGATGAGCAAAGAACAAGCATTCGTTGACATTACTGTTGCACATTGTTCTTTTTTTTTTAATCCACGTTCCCCCATTTTCGAGTTTGATTGGCCTATGTGAGTGTTACTCTTTCTTGGTTCGTGATCTTTGGATGCTTCCTAAAACAAATAACAGTTGCCAAACTTTATGGATTAGGAAGCCATTTTCGCTTGTTTATCTCTGTGGGTGAGTGCCAATTTGATTATCTGGATAACGTAGTTTCGCATCATGGTTTGTCTCCTACATAAGTATTTGTCTCATCTCCTAGAATTTGTCTTTCCTAGTGTCTGTTTGGTCGAGCAGCAAAATTAATTCCATTTATTATGTCTTTTAAGTTTGTGGTTTTGGTTTTCTGTTTTTAACTGCATATATCACCTTCTTCCAGCTTGTGGAGGAAGCGACCTTTCTTGCAAGTTTGTTTTGTTAATCTGCAATGGGGGATGAGGAAAACAATTTTCAACCTTCCAAAAAGAGGGCTGCTGGAGTGCAGCTATCTCGAGATAACCCTGGTCTCGATGATGATGAAACCTCTGAACCAGAGACCGGAAGTTTCAAGAAGGCTAGTGATGAGGTTCTGGCAAGTAGAAGAATAGTGAAAGTTCGTCGCCATCAAACGTCAACCCCATCGGTCCCTACCTCAGCCTCAGCCCCCACCCCAGCCCCTTCTAACCCTTTTGCTGCGATCCGTCTGGTTCCTCCTCCTGGTTCTGCAGCTTCAGAAAATGTTGAAAAGAGTGGTATTGTGAGCAAGGAAACCGAACATATTGATAAGGAAGATAACCAATCCAAGAACATGGTTGATGAGCCAAAGGATGAATCAACTGTAGGTGAGGCGAAAACTGATGTCAAGGATGAGAATGCCAAACGATCTGGAAGTGTAGTTGACGAGTCAAAAGTTGAATTAAATGCTGAGAAGGTTGAAACTGATGATGTCAGTGAGCAAAACAAAACTAATCATGCTAATGAGAAGGCAGGAGCAGGTGAGAAGTCCAGTGTTGAAGCCAATAAATCTACAGAAAACGTGATCATCGAGAATGAAGCCGGGAAAGATGCAGAAGGTGAAAAAACAGAGGAAAATGGTATTGATGATAAAAATAGCTCAACGGGTACAGAAAGTTCACCCTTCAGCTCATTTCGGCAACTTTCAAGTAGCCAAAATGCTTTCACTGGACTAACTGGAACGGGGTTTTCCAGTTCTACATTCTCGTTTGGTTCAATTCCTAAAGATGGATCTCCAATGGGTTCTGGTTCCAATCTTGGGTTGAAGAACAACCTGCCTTCTTTTGGCTTTGGTGCTTCTGGTAATGGAAGTTCTTCCATTTTTGGAACCTCAGGTCCAACTATAGACAACAAAAGCGGGGGAAGTGCATTCCCTTCTATGCAGGAGGTCCCTGTTGAAACAGGAGAAGAGAACGAGCAGGTTGTTTTCACAGCCGATTCTGTGCTGTTTGAGTTTATTGATGGAGCTTGGAAGGAACGCGGCAAGGGAGAACTCAGGGTCAATTCCTCCACAACTGGGATAGGAAAAGCTAGATTGATTATGAGAGCCAAAGGAAATTATCGGTTGATTTTGAATGCCGGTCTCTTCCCAGACATTAAGCTGACTAATATGGACAAGAAAGGCATCACATTTGCCTGTGTGAATACTGCAGGTGAAGGGAAAGACGGACTTTCTACTTTTGCTTTAAAGTTTAAAGATGCCACTGTAGTCGAAGAGTTTCGAGCTGCTGTCACAGAGCATAAAGGTAAGACACCCGTTCCTCTAAAGACCCCTGAAAATTCTCCTTAGGCATCAGATGAATAAGAATTGCTCGATATTGCTTCCGATTGAATTCTAAGCTCCATCAATGTCACTTCTGGTACCTTATCTTTTTACTTTTCTTCCCGAAGAGGAAAGGGAAAGCAAGGGAAAAAATCGTATTGCTTGAGAGTCTAATATGAGTGAGTCCCCGTGTACTAGTGCCCAAGTCCTGTATCCATTTTGTTGTTGTCTCTCTTTTGTAGACCTTAACAGAGTACTATAATGTCCTTCTCTTCTAGCAAATTCCTGAGCTCTGAATCATGCTGTGTGATTCTGGAGATATGAATGGTCGAGCCCCATTTTTTTCAAAAAATGCATTTTGCAATATTGTTATACTAGATAATGCATGATTAAAAAATAAGGACATTTTTTAAATTTGCGTGTAATAATATTTTATTGAAAAAATGTGTGTTTGAAATGAGGTTAAATCACTATAGAAGAATGTACTTTGATGGGAAAAATGGGACTCAAATAGGGACATAGTTTTCACCTGCCGTTTTGGACAGAAACGTACGAGTATAGAGGTGGTAAAGAACCGTATAGCTTTGTTAATTTCACTTGATGGATTGAGCCTGGTTACAAAGGATAAAATATTTATGCCAGTCTTTAAACAACCAAACTAATCTTCTTTTTTCCCCAATAAGCTGACCGCTGGCGCTGGTTATTTTTTTAATAAAAGGAATTAATGATTTCTCCATAAGGAGTCTCGAACTCAGGTCATATGAATCCTCTTTTGTTTGGACGAAGCTATTCTGATGAGTTGTTTTGAAATTTTTGAAGTTTTGAACTTGGTTTAGATGGTTATAGGATTTGATGAGTTCAGTGTTACACATCTATGAAATTTTTGTAGGTTAAATCCACCAATGGCCACCAAATTTTATATGTGGTGTCACCATGGTTATCCAACTTTATATTTAGTGTCATCGTGACCACTCAATTTCATATAATGTTTTATCATAATCTTTCAACTTTTTTTCACAATTTTCACTAATTTTAAAAGGGATCAAACAATAACCATGCATTATATATATAAAATAAATTAAAAAAATTAAAATAAAAACATATTTTTAAAGAAAGTTACTTAAAAAAATAAAAACTTATTTAAAAAATTGTTTTTAAAATAATATAAAAAGTTATTTTAAAAAAATTACTTAGAAAAAT
>CAIGRT010086872.1:0-13295 GCA_903798405.1 Fraxinus platypoda
AATTGATAAAAACCACATTTTTACTACTTTTATAGATTAATTAAATATAAAATAAAATCAAACTCTCTTTTATTTACATAATTCGAATTCTATATAAAGTTTGTAAACTTGATTTGAATTTATTTCCAACGAGGCGATACTCTCAACTCATTTGTTACTTGGGAACGATCCCGTACTGCCGTACGCTTGTTGACAAGCTTCGTCTTCTACAACCATTCTTTGTACCATTCTTTGTTTTGTTTGCATTCATAACACTTTATTCCTACTCTTTCACGCAAAGCTTTCTCCTCCTCTGCTACAACCACTTGGACGAACTCGCCTTTTCTATTCACCTAAACTCCTTCATTTCAAGAATAATTCCCAATTCCTTTGTTAATTGAAATAGGAGTTTTTGAAAAGAACAATACTTTTATGGGGTTTAGGAACAAGTTTGGCTCTGCTTTTTCTATGCTCTCTCTCCCATTCTGTAAAATGAACTGTAATTTATTTTTGTTTTCAAGGTTCTGGAAGTTGATGCTGTATTTCGGACTATAATTTTTTTGTTTTAGGTTTCAGATCAATTTGAAGTATATTTTGATTTTTTTTTGGAATTTGGCTTCGAATGCCATGGTGCCTTCAGGCACTGAAAAGACGAAATATGACATGATATTTGTGGATAAACTTCCTGAAGAAATCAACGAAATGAAGATCCAGGAAGATAAGGTGGAAAATGTTGATTTTTGAGCGTGAGAAGAATTTATTTTCTGTTGTTTTTAACTTTTATCTTCCATCTTACTATTGGCAATTGATTTGTTGTAGAAAATGGAAGCATCAATAGTGGATGAAAATGGAACTGAAACTGGGCACATCATCACTACTATTGGTGGTAAAAATGGTCAACCTAAGCACGTAAAATTTCTAGATATAAACTTTTATAGAAAAAAATTCCTCTCACATTTCAAAAGGGGATTCATATATTTAAGAAGTAAGATGTCAAATTGATGCAGTTAGGTGAAATGCGGCTATGTAGTATTAGTGTTTTTATGATTTTATTGTGAAGTTGTTTGAAATGCTGGCTGAAGATCAAATTCAGAATCAGAAAGAGGACTTTTATGCATTAGATAACTGAAATTTCTTCAGGAAATGTTTCAAAATCTTTATATCTATGAATTGTAGGGAAATAGAAAATCTTGCCTTCAATAGTTTATCTGTGTAAAAGTATAGCCTATAATATGTGATTATGGATCTCTACTTTTGCTTTTACTTTATGTTTATTTTAATTTATATAGAGAAGTAGGGTTTAGACTTGAGACAAGGCATTTTCAAAATGGAAATTGTAGCTATTTGATTAGTGAAATTTTCCAAACACGCACATATTTGACTATGCATCCTGTACATTTGTTTTCCACACTATAGGGTCGTTGTCACTGCTTCTTCATGGAGGCTACTAATAAGTCTTTGCTCTCTTCATGAATTTTATTTGGTCAAATCAATTTGTTGAGGTGCTCAACTCCACAGAATAAAGCATTAACCATATCATTTGGTTTGGGATTCTGGATTATTCTTTTTTTAGACTTCTCTACTACAAGCCAAGCTCTTTCTTGAACCCTAAGTTACCTCATCTTAGAATATCCTCATTTGATGGTGCAGTCTTTACTCATCCCCACCCAAACTACCATTGATTGCAGATCACGTTTTTTATTACCCATCTCCCTAAAATCCTTTCTTTTAATTGCTTAAATGTGTGGGTAGGGGAAACAATTGGGGACGAAGAACATTAATATGTTTGTTAGTTAGCCACTGCTCACTACAATATGTTTAGCTCTTCTATATTTTAATACTAAAAATTACCTGCTAAGTGAAGATCTTGTGATTATGTACACATCTGACAATAGTAATGATAGCGAAGAAGGATTTCATATTGCTTATTTATGTTTTGCTTTCTTTTTATGATAGACAATAAGTTACATGGCAGAGTGTGTTGTTGGACAGGATTCCTCTAGGATTGTGTTTCTGGTGATTGTTATGTCCTGCATATATTCTGAAACATTACACCTGGTCATTCAATGATGGTTAAGTTGGGAAAAAAGAAGACATAAAAGTACATCTGATCTGATGCTTTCCTAGGATTAACATGTTTGAGTTAGATACTCATTTTTTTCTAAGTAAAAACTATAACAGAAACTGCTTTGGTTAAAATTGTGTGTCTAAATAACTTTGCAGGCCAAGCGTTTTGAAATTGGAGAAAGGGTAGCTATCAAAAAGTTATTGCAGGATAAGAGATAAAAAAATCGTGAACTGGAGATGATACGTCTTTTTTATCACCCCAATGTTGTTTCACTCAAGCACTGCTTTTTTCCAATCACAAACAAGGATGAGCTTCACCTAAATTTCCTAAGCTTCTGAATAATGCTTTGAAGACATTAAAATAAGTTATGCACTAAACAACAATGGACCATGTAATTTATTTATGTAATTATTTTCCCTAAATGGAACTTTTGAGCTGTACAAATATGGTTCACTAACCAATATGTAAGCAGCTCTTAAGATTTTAACATCATTGTCCATTTAGCAAGTATGCCTAAAGATTTTGTTAAGACCTGAAATCTGTTCTTTTTAAAGATGTTTTCCCATCTTCTGTTTTTCTCGTAGTGAAATGTATTGATGTGACACAATAAATAATCCATTATGTTGAACAGGTGAAAGGTGAACCAAATATTTCTTATATTTGTTCTTGGTACTATCGTGCGACTGGTCTGTTGGCTATGCTCTTGCTGAACTTCTTCTTGGACTGGTTCTTTACAAGTCCTTGCATATTTCTCTTAAGAACCAGAGAATCAATGTAGTGAAATTGATGCTATTTGTTTTTCTTTTTTCGTTGGTACCGTCTCTTTGAATGGAGTCAATCAGCTTGTGGAAAATCATCAAGGTAACCTTGTCACCAATTTATATATAAGAGCATAAGCTTAAATTTTATAAGTTAACCAATGAGTTTTAAAATGAATAATTTTGTGAGGGTCAAAATTGGAGAATAGTTTCTTATTTGATAGTAAAATACAAGTAACTTTCAAAATTATTATCATTATTATTGTTGTTGTTGTTGTGTTACTTGAAAGTAAGAAAGTAGCATATCCAAACTTGTTCGAAAATGAAAAGTGATTTTTTAAAGCTTAGCTTAGAACATGCACTAATGGCATCTTGATAGTAGGACAACAGGACTTACGATCTACAGTTCATTGAGCTAAAAATCTGAGCTTATATTTTTATTGTAGGTTCTTGGAACCCCAACTCTTGAGGAAATAAAATGTATGAATCCAAATTGTACAGAGTTCAAGTTCCCACAAATCAAGGCCCACCCTTGGCACAAGGTTACGATCATCATCTCTCTTCTGAAATTCTTATGCTAATGCTTTTTGCATGCATACTATATGTTGGAAGGAGTTAAAACTGATTAGCACAAAAAACAACACAAAAATATATCTGCTAAACTTAACAATACCAATCTGAAAATAAGAACTTCAAGAAATCGAAAAACTGAGCACAATAGTAAACTGAAATTATGAAGTACAATAAACTGTAAATGAACTTATCTTCTATACAAGCCCTCGGGCCAAAGTTCATACAGACCAGTGCTTCAATCTCACAAGGATAACCACAGTTATGCTCGAATCAAACCCCAATAGTAAGAATACGAAGACAGCACTCAGACTAGACCTTTTATTACATAAAATAGGAGAACCATCTTCACAACACACGGTTCACACAAGAACCACCCTCAATTAATGAAATCACTCAAGATTTACAAGTTATTTGAGAGAAAACAGAAATCAAANTTTTAGCAGAGAAGAAGAGAACCCTCGAAGCAAACGGCGCAGCAGAGAGAAAAATCGAAGAGTCCAGAAGCCAGAAGCAATGAGTCTCAAACCCTAGAACTCCTTTTAAATGAGTTATCCAATAGTTACCAATCCAACGGTCGTGGAGGCAACACATGGCAACATCACAGGCGTCCAAATAACAGGTAAGTGAAACACAACTTTAAGCCAGTCAACCAACACGTTTTTAAACCAACAGAAAATGAGCTGGGCCTTCAATTCCAGCTGGGCCAACATCTTAGCCCAATGGTCTTTTTAGCATCCTTGTGCCACATTTTTTCCCTTCACTATATTGTTTGATTTGTCATTTCTTCCTCGCACAGATTTTCCACGAATGAACACCTTCTGAAGCTGTGAATCTTATATCAAGACTTCTTCAATACTTACCAAATTAGATATAATCATCTGAACAACAAAGTTTCTTCTTTCTATTTTCAGACATTTTCCATCCTTGTGCTAAATCTACTTATTATGCATACATGTCCAATGGAATTCATATCATAGCTGCATTAATTAGAAATCTTGAAATTTCGATGTGTGGGAGATTTGATTCGTTGGTTTATGCTCTATATCTATATCTAATATACAAATACACTTGAAGCTCTGATTTGAGAAGAAGTTAAATACAGATACACACTTGAAGCTCTGAATTGAGAAAAAAAATGAAAAATTTATCATAACAGAGTTTTTACATAGAGAGTGAGGAAGAAGATGAGGAGAAGGCATGTGACAACAGTGAAGATTTGTAGACCCGAGGTATAATTATCTAAGGGATGTTGATAATTACCCAATTAAATTTTCTGCCTCCGAGTTTTCATTAATTCATCATCAAATGGTTGCAGTAAGTTTCTTACCTCAGATTAAGACCTATGAATTGCTAATTACAAAAGTTATCTTGGCTTTGAGCTGTCTTAATCGTCATCTACTATCTCAATGGATTAATTATTATTCAATTCGTTTCCAATTACAGAGTTGCACTTAAAAAAAAAAAATTTATGCTGGTGTTTGAAGTTAGTGTCTTCAAATTTTATCGATTGCACTGATTGATGTCATGTCAGTATATTCACCTGATAAGGAAAAAAAAGAAAGAAAAATATGGTGAAGATGAAAAGAACATAAATTAATGTATCAGTTGAAATGGATTTAGATATTCTTATTTGTGAACAAATTTCTTGTTCTGATCATTTCTATATATGCAGGATTTGCTTTGAACATTTCCAGGTCGTCTGGTCTGCTCTAGATAAGGACGACAGAAATGCTTTGAGTCATTTATTTACAGCTTATGCTAGGCATAGTCCCTCTGTTTGCTCATGTTAGGTATTTCTAGATTCATAGGTTACTGCATTTAAGAAATTAGGGAAAATCCCTTTAATACTGAGGCTGGAAAAGTGCTTGTGGCATGCCACTTTCATTAGGAGCTTTTTCGTTGGCTGGCCAAGCTAAAAGGTGGCCAAGCCTTCTGTAAATGAGTCATGTAAGTGGCTTTTTTTATTCTTCTTGGAAATTTTGAAGTTTATAAATTATAATCATGCCATTAATGACCAACATTTGTCGATGGTTATGTGTCTCATAACTTTATGTGAAGTTTCCTCCTCGAAAGTTAAGTTTGCATAAAATTTAATTTGAAGTATTGTGAGCTCGAGAATCTGCTCTTGAAAATATTTTCGAAGTTTGGGAACCAATATATGATCTTACCTGTGTATATACCCAGTTTTGAATGAAGAAAATTAATATTGATTGCAAGCTAGAACATTCATGGAGATTTCAGTAAAGATCCAATTGTCTGTGATGTAAATCTCTTTTTCATTTGCAATGTTGAAGCCATTCTTCTATAGTTGATATCTTTATCTTTCTTCGTTAACTAAATCTTCACATGGCTTTGGCATGGGTCATAAAGAACTTGTGCTCCTACCATAAGGGAATATTGCTTGTCTACTTTGATCTTGAAGAGGAAACACCATTTTTTTAACTATGGAATTGTGGAAGGGTAAAATCGCAGTTTAATCGTTGACCCTTTTCATCCGACAGTAGAAAGAAAATTTTCAAGCTCATTGTTGTCAGTTCTTTAAAGACCGACATTACTTGGATAAAGAATGGGGAAACTACTTCTCTATGAGTAGAGAAAGCAAAATTTCTTTTCCTTACAATTTTTTTGTAAATTAGTTGATTAAATTTCCTACTTACACAACTCAATCCTCATAGGGAGCAAGAAGTGAAGTCGTTTTAGAGCTAATCATATTTTCTTAGTTACTGTAATTTGGTTGCTTCATTTTGTTCGCCTTTGTTCCGATGAAAGTAATTAATTTTTTGGTACTTGTTGATTTCACGTTTAAAATTCAAAATTATCATATTTACGAGGCATTTAAACTGCTTTCTTTATTGGTTTCTCTAAAAATAGGCACGCATCATGAGAATTAATACTTGTCAGGTTGGATATGGAGCTGGAAATACTATCTTTCCTTTGCTTGCAACGAGCCCAAATATATTTATACGTGCCTGTGAATTTTCTCCACGTGCAATGAACTTGGTTAAGTGTAGATTTCTTGTTTGCTCTTGCAACTTTTTGAAATCTTTCACTTCAAGTGTTTCCTAACTGCTCCAATGTAATGCACATGAAGTACAGAATCTACAATAATGTAATCAACCAAAGGATCAGGCTTGGCCAAACAATTTGGATCTTCAACAAGTTTTGAAAAATCTACAATCTTTACGCTAATAAAAATACAATAAATACTAAACAACAACTAGTATATTGAAAAAAAGAAAAAAAAATTGAAAATGTGATAATTGGGCCAAACGAGTATGAAGTGGTCCACGAGCCATGAGTTGGTTCGTGGTCTACAAGGTCAAGATGATTCGGCTCATGAAACAATCGAGCTAGACTCGATTTGATCATGGCTCATCTCAATACGAGTTTGAATGGTCCATGGATCAAGTCGAGACTGCTAATTGACGAGTGCTTCAACTCGTCGTAACCTTAGAATCGGGAAAACAATCACAAAAATTGAAGATGCTTTAATTTTTGTCCAACCCTATCTTTTGGAAATCCTTGGTTGGATGAGAGATGGAGAGGGTCACTCCACTCCGTTGCCATACCTAGTTATAAGTAAGCATATGTTTGGCAAGTGTTATGAACGGATAGAAATGAGCAGTAGATAAGAGTATCTCAAAGAGACTCTTTAAATACAAAACGCTTTATGCTTTAGAGAGTCAATACTTATAAATAAACTCTATGAATATTTTAACTTTTTTCAAAATAGAGAATAAGTTTAACTCTTATTCTCAATTTACAATAATTACATTTGATAAGCTATGGATTTCAAGTACTTCTAAAATTATTCAAATCACATTTAGAGTTTGTTTGAGTCCCATTTTCTTTTGAGAATACATTTTTAAATAGTAGATTGATGGAGATATATATGACGTGTCAAACGTCATCTTCAACCCCAAGCAACTTTTCGAGATGTGGAGCGCAAGCTAGCATCCATATGAGAATTGTCAATCTCCTATCAAAGTTTTCTCCCACTATAGATCCAAGCTTAATTGATAGCATAAAATAGCACCAACAAGCTTAACCTCAAAGACATAGCATTTAGCATAAATATGATAGTAAACCATAATTTACTATCAAATAGCTAATTCATTTTAATTTTGAATGAGAAAAACATTTTATTTCAAACTTTACTTTTTTTAAAACCATTTCAAAATTTACTTATAAGTAAACCTTTTTACTTAAAACCAAAATTTTATTAGTCTTTATTAACTCTCATTTAATTTATTCATTTACTAATTTGTTAGAAATTTAATGGGAATAGAAATTAAGATTACTTAAAAGTGCAATCTATTAATTCAAACCAATAAATTAAGTTTCTCGATGATCCATGACTTGAACCCATGCTAGAAACCTACACCAATCAATTCAAAAACCGTAGGAACAAGACACTCCGATAATATCAAATGTGGAACTTGAGATGAAAATTGATACAAGGCTTACGAATTTGTTACGAAAAAGCGAGAATAGACAATAGAAAATTAAAAACAGGAACATACAGATTTACGTGAAAATCGAAGACAAAGGAGGAGAAATCCACCATATTAAAGATAAGTACAAGAGGTATGTGTATTAGTGGCTAATTCGCATAATACAATGAAACCCTAACATACATCATATATATGTGTGAGAATAATAAAACAGGTTCATACCACGGGTACTCTCGGCCTGATCCTGTAGCCCACTTCCCCAAAAATTCTCATAATTTTGGTTTCATCACATATGTCATACCGCGAGCTTTTCGGATCGGGTCAAACAGAATTCGGGTTACTGTATTCTAACAAAATTCCATAGGGTTTTCCCCTCGTGGGGGTATTTACCAACCAATTCTTGCTTCCCTCGCTCAAACTTCACAAGCTAATGTTGCTATAGTAGGATTGACGAGATGTATACACGAGATTAATGAAAAACTTTCACTAGAACAATACAGGTTTGCTCCAGCATTACACAATCATTTTATCATCATAGTTTCCTGTCCTGAGAACATGAAAACTTGAAAAATAAGATTTGTTCAAAAGGATGTTGTCCCTACATTATTAAATAGCACAAATTAGTTGCCAATTAAGGTACTAAATATGTTTCACATGAACAAATTGGAGGCCCCATTTGTTGATCTAATCTGCATACCATCCAATAATATGATGCACAAACTAACCTTTTCCTTATCTAATCCAATCACTGACATTGAAATCATACTGCATAATGACTTCTCTTACACTAAATTATGATCATCATGTCCACAAACATGGAAACTTGAAGAAAAAATATGTTCAAACGTTTGGCAGGTCTTTGAGAAGCAAAAACGAGATTTTGAATCCGTTTGATTAATTTTATAAAAATATTTTTTAAGCGAAAAGGGGAAGTTTTTTTTTTTAAAAAAATTAGTTTCCAAAACATCAATTAAGGCAACTTTCTCGAGAAACTTTTCTACAAGAAGTAGAAGTTTTGCCAAATGGGCTCTCTGCCAAATTGTTTTTCCTCCAATTTTAAGCAAACCAGTAGCTGCCTTAACACTGTCAAAGTATTATTGCCACCTTAAAGCGCACCTTTCACCTTACTCAACATGCATTGGCCCTTTCAAGTGTGTGAGTGAGAGGGAGACAGATTTTTTTCTTTTTCTTTTTATTTTTTGCACAAAGAAAAAAAAAAGGAATCCCACCCAATATAAATCAAGCCCTCTCCTTTGAGTCCTTTCATCTTCAACCAAAGGATTCATTCATTCTTCTTAAAACCCTACAAGAAAGGGAAAAAGATAAACACTGCAAAATGGAACAGATTTTCTCAACATTCCCACTTGTGTTCTTCTTCTTTTTCTTCATTTATTCCACTCCAACTCTTTCGCAGAGTCCGGCTCCAGCTCCTGGACCTCCCGGTCCCGCCGACATAATCACTATTCTTCAAAAGGCCCGTCAATATACAACATTTATTCGACTCCTAAAAACTACCCAAGTGGCTGATCAACTCAATACACAGCTTAGCAAATCAAACCAAGGTCTCACAATATTTGCTCCAACTGATGCTGCATTCACTAGCCTCAAACCGGGCACATTAAACTCTCTCACCGATCAACAGAAAGTCGAGCTGATACAATTCCATGTCGTACCTTCATTTTTCTCCGTCTCCCAATTCCAAACCGCAAGCAATCCACTAAGAACACAAGTTGGTAATGATGGACAATTTCCACTCAATGTCACTGCAACTGGGAATCAAGTGAACATAACAACCGATATGGTTAATGCAACAGTGGCCAATACAGTGTATACTGATAACCAACTAGCCGTGTATCAGGTTGATAAAGTACTCCTTCCGCATGGTCTTTTTGTACCTCCACCGCCAGCTCCTGCACCAGTAAAGCCCAAAAAACAGGCGGCTTCAGATTCTTCCCCGTCTGATGATACTGCTCGTGTCGATACTTCTGGTGGAATTCATCTGTCCCAACATGCAATACGTGCAATGTCCAGTCTCATTCTTGTTTTGGCAGCATTTTGTTTTTGAGATTGTGAACAGTGTGTGCTAATGGAGTTCTTTGTATCCCTGCTTTCTTTATCTTTGACGAATTAAATTTTTTTCAACTGTAATAATCTGTCATTATGCAACATTTGTTTTCAGTTTTAAATATATCTAGATTCCCGCCTTATAAAAACTATAACCCCAAAAAGCATACAAGAATCACTGACATTCTTTTACAGATAACAGTTTTCGTAAATTTTCTTGTTCCATTTTATTCTGAAATGAATATGTCTACAACTTGTGATAGTTTGATGGACGCTTCAAACTAGCAAAATAGAGCAATAGAATTCACAAGAAACTGAATTGTAAGTCCAGAACCTTCACGCTTGATTAGTCTACTGCCTTTCTAATAAATAAGTTTGGTTTGGATTACCAGTGGTGTCCAAATCCTACGTACATCAACTCCCCCTACGACTCTTTTAGAGCCTCTCATGTGAGATGCCTAGAGAAGACGATCGAGTTGGCCTTGCCATTTGAGAACCCAAAAGTTATGAAGAGCCACCTAATTAGAGCAAAAAAGATTTTGCTTAGATATTAAGGGGAAAAAAATCCCAGCAGTCATTGTAATGAGATCTTGAGACGTCGTGTATATCATGCACATGCGAAAGCCTAGACAACATAAGAAAATTGTTTAAAGAACATTGCTTTGTCATTGTATGCTACAAATATCAAGCTACACCTAAAGGGTGAACTCACCCCAGCAAAATCTTCACCAAGCATCAACAACATATTATTTCCGATCAAACATTTTTTCAGTAAGTAATCGACTCGAAGAAAGTCGTACCTTTTTGTTGTCACAAATGTTGGAAAAAATTAACATGCATAAATTATATTCAAATAACTACCATTTTACGTGTATAAAATATGACATAATTTCGACTTACCGAAATTGAATATGAAAAATAGAAAACAGAAATGCATGAATATGAATTTGGTTGAGACAAGAATTCAACTTTTTCTCCTTAAGATAATAATGTCATGCATGTGTGTTAACGATTTTTCGACATTCATCTCACAAGATACAACGACCACGTTCCACAATAGGTGTTGACCCCAAAAATTAAGCTCAACAGATGCCGGGCCCACTCTTGCCACGTCAAGTACTGATCCAGCGCGTTTTTACCGGGACGGGAACGGTAGTCGAGTTGGAATGGACGCGGGAGACACTTTCCGGCAAGAGACGCAAATGTTCGGACTCCGACGGTTTGATTTCGACGGCACTTGTACTCTTAACAAAAGCCTGATCGATCTTCCCAAACTAACTCTCTCTTTTGTAATGGAATATGTGAAAGGAAAAGAAACAGAAGAAGATTGACATGCTTTATCCTACATACATCTCACAAACACGAATGGAAAAGATATATTGAGATTCCAACACCAAGCAATCAATATTCTCATATATATCCTTCCACATATTCCATTACAAAAGAGAGAGTTAGTTTGGGAAGATTGATCGGGCTTTTGTGTTAAGAGTACAAGTGCCGTCGAAATCAAACCGCCGGAGTCCGAACATTTGTTGTGAGATGTATGTAGGATAAAGCATTTTTGGAGAACAAAGAAAAAAAAAAAAGGGGAAGAAGATTGACATGCTTTATCCTACATACATCTCACAAACATGAATGGAAAAGATATATTGAGATTCCAACACCAAGCAATCAATAATCTCATATCTATCCTTCCACATATTCAATTACAAAAGAGAGAGTTAGTTTGGGAAGATCGATCGGGCTTTTGTTAAGAGTACAAGTGCCGTCGAAATCAAACCGTCGGAGTTCGAACATTTATGTCTCTTGCCGGAAAGTGTCTCCCGCTTCCATTCGAACTAGACTACCGTTCCCGTCCCGGTAGAAACGCGCCTGATCCGTACTTGACGTGGTAAGAGTGGGCTCGGCATCTGTTGAGCTCATTTTTTGGGGTCAACAATAGGAGCACTCCAAATTACGTAGACCAACAAACACACTTATGTTTTGAACTCTCTTTATATGAAACTCTTAGAATAAATGTTAAAATTATTTTGAATGAATATGGATCAACATGATAATGCAATGATGAATTTAATTAATTTCAAACAAATGGAGTGTATATATAGTTGTTGAAAAATTATGTCTAATGAGAAGGTATGTCTAAAAAGACATGTCTTGTTGAGAAATACATGTCTCTAACAAAAAAGAATGTCACTTTCGAAAAATATCATTTCCAAAACTACACAACTTTCCATCCAAATAATTTCTAGAGTATTAAATAATATTCTACAAGATTTTCCAACTATTTTCATGCATTTAAGTGGCTTAATATTGACTTTGCCTATTTTTGGCTCCCATTTTTTTTCAAAAACTCATTTTTAAAAAATAATTTTACACATAAATTGAAAAAAAAATTCTTTTTTCTTTTTTAACCACATATTCTCCAAAAAAAAAATCACTATTTCAAAATACATTTTTTTACCAAAATGAGGCTCAAACGGGGACTTAATTTCTCATTCACTCACTAACGATTTTCACTTAAATAATCATTTAAAAATTGGTCAAAACTAATTTTCTATACAAAATTCCAACAACAAATCAGTTCCTAAGAAAATGATATCACTACCCTTATCACTTAAACATCTTTAAGAACAAATGATAGAGACTCTTAGAAATATATGAATTGTCAAAAGAGGGTTTCCTGCAAAAGCCAAAAAGTACACCTCAGTAATTTTGTGCAGAATTCATTTTCCATCAATCAACTATGATCTTTAAAATTTCAGAATGTTGATCCTAGGCAGAGCCAAACTTCCTCGAATTCGAGCTTTTCGTAATCGGACAAGACTCGAAAGTTGCCTATAAAGGTGTATGCATTGCAGCTATCTGGGGTTAGAAAAAATTGCTATTCTAAATAGTCTCCAGAGTCTCGGCAGAAAAGCTGTTAGTGAAACATATTTCCAAACTTCCTTGAGGTCAGAACTGGAAGCCACCAAAGCCCCCACCAGGAAATCCTCCTTCAAAGTGAAAATGTATATTGCTGGTCCCCTTCTCCAAAAGGGTTAAGTCCTCTGCCACCCATTCCCATACCCATACCCTCGTTAATGTCTTCGCCACTATCATGTTTGGTACATTTTTCTTCATCACCAATTCCTTTGTTATACAAATTGGTCTTCCGCGAAATAAACAATTCGTTAATAAATATCAATTATTTTTTATTCGTGAGCAAATCAACGAGTTTTTATGCATGTTCTGCGATACTTCTAATTACTCGCTTTGCGCTTCATCAAAGATCTAACGCTATTAAATCCTTCATGATCACATTAGCCATATTAATCTAGGTCTACCTTTCTCCTAACATTCTCTACTCAAAAACATTATTCTTGTAAACAGGAGTTTCTTTGGTTCTAAGCAAGATAATCC
>CAIGRT010086873.1:0-16253 GCA_903798405.1 Fraxinus platypoda
CCCCCCCCCCCCCACCACCAAAAAAAAAAAAAAAAAGAAGATGAAGAAAGCAAAGGGCATCTATTAATGTTGTCTTTGTTTGTCTAATATAGATGGAAAAATTTCCCAACTTATCCAAGCCATTTTGCTTTTCGTTCATCGAATTATTGTAGTGGTAAGCATTGTTATTTTTTTCTTAAGCATAAAAAGAATGGCTCAAGCTAAATCAGAATCAATTGATTATCGTCTAATTCTGTTTGATTCGATTATATTATTTATCACAAAATTAGATTCTTACGGAAATCTTAGTGATACTCTAAACTAAATCGAATCCAACCGTATTCACTCGTAAATGCAAGAATCTTTCCTCCTCGAATGTTAGAATAATAAGTATATTTTTTTTATGTAAAAGTATTTCAATGAATTATAAGTTATAATACATTAATATGAAATGAATTACAAAAAAAATTGAAGTTGAGCAATTATTTTACTCCCACTTTTACTTTTTCCAGTCATTTCAGGCTTTTATAAGGCGGTGGCCACCAACCTGCCTATTATCCCTTCAGAGCTGCCCTTCACCCTACCTGTCCAATAATGCCACACCCTCTACCCATTAACGTGGTTCCCACTTTGCCTTCTCTTCTATTTGTTTGTTGCGAAGGATTCGAGTGTGTAATAGTGACTACTAGTTCAATCATACAACAAAAGTCACAAAAGTGTGGTTTCGAAATAATTGGGTGCATTTTCTTGTGATTTCAATAAGTCCTTTTATATATAAAAAAACATTGCAATAAGTCATTTCATAATTCTTGTTTATAATTACATACATTAGTCATCATTGAGGCGTACTAAGAAAAATAATAGATATCGTCGAGACTACATTAGCAGAGGTCACAATGACCAATCTTTTGATCTCCGCGTTAAACTTTGAACTTAATTCTAGAAAGTAAATTAAGAATTATTTAAATAACTTTCAAATATATGTTTTACAAAATAACTTATAAGTAAGTTTAACATATATTTTATCCATGGCCAAACATGCTTTAGAGATCGTTTCATAAAGATTCTGATAAAAAAAAAAATTAGCAGATTTTGATAAAAGTAGTTGAAATATATAGTTGAAAAGTTATATACCGTAATTAAATGTATCGTTAAAATTAATTATTATCTTTGATCTCATTTTTTTTAAAACAATTTTTAAGTTATAGCAAAATAAGCACTTAGTGATAAAGTGTCTTTCAATTAATTAATTTGTGAATCATAACAACAAACAAGCAATTAGAGGACAAAATGAGCTTCACAAATTTCAAGAAAAATTAAGGATGAAAATCTATGTATTGGGACACTAATAAAACTGTTGTTATGTCCTTATGTCTGTACTTGAAATCTATAAAATGAAATATATATTCCTTTTTAGCATAAAAATGGGTCATTTTCTTTTTTATTTATTTATATTTTTTTTAGAGAATATTTTGTTCTTTTTATTATATTATCCACAAAATTAAATGTCTAGAAAATTGTCTTTTAACATTTTTTTTTAATGATTTTCAAGGCTTTTAACTTATGCCCATTGAGAATGACATAACTGACAGAGGACATATAAGAGCCCACTTGCATGGAATCCTAGATGCATATTTTATTTTATTCTTAAAAATTTCGTGCATGTTGTATAGTTCTAAGTCGACTAATAGTATTATATATAAGAATTTAATTTAATTTTTTCTTTAATATTATTTGGTATTTTTTAATCCTTTCTATCACATATACTAATAATATTATTTTGTAGAACGGTTAAATTTTAGGGTTCGAAACTTTGTTAAAAAGTATTATCGTGATAGTAAAAGATTATTATACATGAAGGTGTAAGTAATGTGTAATTTGTTTTCACTAGATCATAATATTCTCTTATAAAACAACATAAATCTAAAGAACAACAAATTTTAATACAATATTATTATCATTCTTTATTACTTTCATTATTTATGTGATTATTCCAAATAGAATGTAAAACAAGTTGAAAAAATCGATAGATACGTAGATGCATTAAAATATGTGCGATCTTTCAGATGTGGGCTGACTTGCTATGTTAAGCACGATAGAATCATGACAGCACACTCACAATATGAGAATATTTTTTTGGAATTTTTTATTCACATGAGCCCCACGCAAGTCTCACACGCATGTGAGTGTAGGTCAAAGAGGATGTCAAAGGAACTTAGTTCATCATGATAAATTCATGAACTTCCAATAGGTTAACATGCTTTTACTTATGAGTTATGTTGGGTTTGACTTTAGTACCCTATGTACACATATCCCATAAAAGATATATTTTTAAAAATTATCATTTTATGAATTTAAATTGCAAAAGAAGATATAAAATCGACAACATGGCACAAACTGATACATGATTCAAAATCGACCCAATTTATACCTCTGAGGCTCTAACTATACATCCAAGAGAAATAAAGGAAAAATAACAAAAAATAGTATTCCAAACACATAAACATACACATATACATATACATATACATGCACACGCATGATACATATATATAAAGAATAAAACTTCAGCAGACTAGCAGTTGCAGGCTGAGCCCCTCAACAGTTACATTGACTCATGACTGCTCATGTCTCGTGAAGCTAAAGTTGGATTTTCATTTTGCATTTGCAACTCTTTCTCTCTCTCTCTCCGACAGTGCACAAAACACCTGACCCGTGAAAGCAGTTACCCAAAACATATTACTATTGTTGTTTCATAGTTTTCATTTCTCTCCATTTTCTTGCAACCTTGTTCTAGTTTACATACACTCATCTCCTCTCCTCATCCTCAACTCCACTTCTTTTTGTACAAAGATTTGCATTTTTTGGTTTGAATTTATTGTCGTCTTTACATTTTAGTTTCTTAAATATCAACAACTCTGGAACAAGCCCGGTTCAAGAAAAATGAGACCTTCATGTGGGTTTTTTGAGCAAAGTTCAAGAAACATTTAGTCTTTTGATTCCTCTTCTGGGTTCTTTGAGAGGAATAAAAAAGACTTTTTCTTTTTTATTTATATATACGTTGAAGGCAACCCAAGAATGACAATTTTAAGTTTGTTGAATATTTTACTTTTTGGATTGTTCTTGAGGTCTCAACTTGTGATTGCTCAGGTTTTTTATGACGAGATTACATTATTAGCCATTGAGAAAGAGTTCAGATTATCTGGGTGGCGTGTTAATAACTCAGACTACTGTTCTTGGCCTGGAATAATTTGCAGCTTAAACGATTCAATGGTGGAGAGGCTTGATCTTTCTGGGCATGGGCTTCAAGGTAATTTCACTCTAATTTCTGAGCTCAAAGGACTAAAATGGCTTGATCTTTCAAACAATAATTTCCATGGAATAATCCCACCAGTTTTTGGGAATTTATCTCAGCTTGAATTTCTTGATTTGTCATTTAATAAATTTGATGGTTCAATACCTGTGGAATTCAGTAGACTCCGAAATGTTAGAGCATTGAATCTTTCGAACAATTGGCTAACTGGCGCGATTCCTGATGAGCTTGAGAGTCTAGAGAATTTGCTGGAGTTTCAAATATTTACTAATAGATTGAATGGTTCTATCCCATTGTGGGTGGGAAATTTGACTAATCTGAAAGTTTTTACTGCGTATGAAAATGAGTTGGGTGGTACGATTCCAGATAATTTAGGTGCATTTTCCGGACTTGAGTTATTGAACCTTCATTCGAATAGGCTAGAGGGGCCAATTCCTGAGAGCATTTTCGCTATGGAGAAGCTTGAAGTTTTGGTTTTGACGCAGAATTTATTGGCCGGCAGTATTCCTGAATCGATTGGGAAATGTAAAGGCCTTTCGAGTATTAGGATTGGGGACAACAAGTTGATTGGGAGCATTCCTACAGATATTGGAAATATCAGCAGCCTTACATACTTTGAAGCTGATAACAATGATCTCTCGGGTGAGATTGTCTCCGAGTTTGCACAATGCTCTAATCTCACTCTCCTCAATTTAGCCTCAAATGGCTTCACGGGAACCATCCCGACTGAGTTTGGAGATCTCAGCAATCTGCAGGAGTTGATTGTCTCTGGGAATAGTCTGTTTGGAGAGATTCCCACATCGATTCTCAGGGGCAAGAATCTTAACAAGCTTGATTTAAGCAACAACAGATTTAATGGCTCCATACCAGAGAGCATTTGCAACACATCTAAACTGCAATACCTGCTGTTAGATCAGAATTCGATAAGAGGGGAGATACCTCATGAGATCGGGAATTGCACGAAACTGCTTGAATTACAATTGGGAAGTAACTATCTGACAGGAAGTATTCCTCCCGAGATTGGCCATATAAAGAACTTGCAGATTGCACTTAATTTAAGCTCGAATCATCTCCATGGACAATTGCCCCAAGAGCTTGGAAGACTCGACAAGTTGGTTTCTTTGGACTTCTCCAACAATCAGCTCAGTGGAAATATTCCGGCGACTCTGAAGGGCATGCTCAGCTTGATAGAGGTTAATTTTTCGAATAATCATTTCACTGGTCCTATACCTTCTTTTGTGCCATTCCAAAAGAGCCCAAATTCGAGCTTTCTTGGAAACAAAGGGCTCTGTGGGGATCCATTAAGTATTTCATGCGGAAGTTTGGATGCTTATGGTCATCACGATTACCATCACAAGGTCTCGTACAGGATCATATTAGCCGTTATTGGTTCTGGTTTGGCGGTTTTTGTATCTGTAACGGTGGTTGTTTTGCTGTTTATGATGAGGGAGAAGCAAGAAAAAGAGGCCAAAGATGCGGGAATTTCTGCCGATGAAACTACTAATAAGCCAGTGATATTAGCAGGAAATGTTTTTATTGAAAATCTTAGGCAGGCTATAGAGTTTGAAGCAGTTGCCAAAGCAACCATGAAAGAGTCGAACAAGCTCAGCAGTGGAACGTTTAGCAATGTCTACCGAGCGGACATGCCTTCGGGGATGGTTTTGTCCGTCAAAAAATTGAAATCGATGGATAAGACTATAATCCACCATCAGAACAAGATGATCAGAGAACTCGAAAAACTGAGTAAACTCTCTCATGACAATCTGATGAGACCTATGGGGTTTGTAATCTATGAAGATGCTGTTCTTTTGTTGCACCAATTCTTTCAAAATGGGACATTGGCCCAATTTCTTCACGACTCTACGAAGAAACCAGATTATAACCCAGACTGGTCATCAAGACTTGCCATTGCCATTGGAGTGGCAGAAGGGTTAGCATTCCTTCATCATGTGGCCATTATCCACCTCGATATCTCATCCAGTAATGTATTTCTAGATTCCAATCTTAAGCCTTTGGTTGGTGAAGTTGAAATATCGAAGCTCCTCGACCCATCCAGAGGGACGGCAAGTATTAGTGCTGTTGCCGGTTCGTTTGGATATATTCCTCCAGGTACTCCTTTGGAATGCTTATCAATGAATTTCTTCCTTCCATTATAATCCGTCTAATGCTTTGTGTATAACAGAGTACGCGTATACAATGCAAGTTACAGCACCTGGAAATGTTTATAGCTATGGAGTCGTGTTGCTTGAGATCCTTACAACTAGGCTACCAGTTGATGAGGAATTCGGTGAAGGCATAGATTTGGTGAAGTGGGTTCATACTGCACCTGCACGAGGGGAAACCCCCGAGCAGATTCTTGATGCAAGGCTAAGCACCGTCTCGTTTGCTTGGAGAAAAGAAATGCTTGCGGCTCTAAAGGTGGCACTACTTTGCACTGAAAGCACACCAGCCAAACGGCCCATGATGAAAAAGGTTGTTGAAATGCTTAAAGAAATCACGCAAAACTAATGTTGCGGAATTCATCAGGGTTCATCTCTTAATTCCCAACTCTAGTTGCCATTTTCTATTAACTCCCCGGGTTAGATACCATTGTCTTCCTATCCTTTTTCAGTTGTGTAACAAGAACTTGTCGAGAATGAAAGTTGAAATGATAGAGAAGATGAATTAGAAGGACGACATAAAAGAGTGTCCTATCAGATTAAACACTGTATTTCTGCTATGTGGTAGGCCTTTAAATATAAAATGAAATATTGAGGGGTTGCATCTTAATGACTAAATCTTCCTCATGTACTTGGAATGTTTTTAGAGAATTCCCCACATAATCGATTCTTCTTTTCTGGGATTCGCTTTCTTAAACAAGACTGCAGTTGTTGCAGATATGATTTGTTTTCCTTTCTTATAATCCATCCCATTTGTCTACAGAGTTCTCAGTTGTTTGTTTATTTTATTAACAATAAATGTTTTTTCATTGGTGTCTACCAAAGTTTAAGCATCGATATCGTGCAGAATTCATTAACAGTTGCTGCAGATGATATAACGAGTTAGTTCCACCAAGGATCTGCATCTGATGCAAATCACGTGTACTAGTTGTGCTGAAAGGAGATTCTCTAGAAAAAAATATGGAATTGCTACATCTTTGAGTTAGCTGAGAGATTTTTATTTTTCCACCAAAAGTTTTTTTTTTTCTCCTCTTGTTAAATGGAAATGATTCTTCTGCATAATTGATTTTAAATAAGTGATATATAATGAAAAGGTGCTTCCGTATAATCTTGGTGAGGTCTGGTATAATATTAGATATTGTTGAATGACATCACAGATGAAATCTTAACTTCTTTTTGTTCTTTAATACAAATTTTACCAAACAGCCATTGCATTTTTGAATCTCTTTTTCTCTTTTATTTTTTCCCCTAAATATTTGTGTCCTTATTCCATACCTCGACAATAAAGCATGTCTGGCTGAGCTTAAGAAGTTATAAGTAAACGAGTTTTTTAATTGATCCGAGTTAAAAAAAAAGTTAGCTGAAATTAGTAACTTTTTTAGTGAAAAAACTACATTCAAACATGCATGAAAATTAAAAAAAAGTTACTTAAAAGCAGTATTCTAAAATGCGTAATGCGTTGCGATGCATCGAGGTCGAAAATCAAGAATCACAAGTTTAGGCTTGTCAATACGAAGAATAAGCGCCATAATGCGTTTCGTATTTTTAAGGCATTAAATATATTTTTATATAAAAAAATAGATTTTTTACCCAAAAAAAAATAATAATTTTATTTTGTTCTAAAATGCGCGCTTAGGCGCGCCTAGGTGGGAAAATGCTCGAAAATGCGCCCCTAGGCGAACATTGTCCCGCGCATACCCCGAATTCGACGCGATGTCTCCTCGCGTCGCGCCTAAGCGCGTTTGCGCGCCNAGATTTTTTACCCAAAAAAAAATAATAATTTTATTTTGTTCTAAAATGCGCGCTTAGGCGCGCCTAGGTGGGAAAATGCTCGAAAATGCGCCCCTAGGCGAACATTGTCCCGTACATACCCCGAATTCAACGCGATGTCTCCTCGCGTCGCGCCTAAGCGCGTTTGCGCGCCTTTTAGAACATGGCTTAAAAGTAAGAGATCAAGATTCTCATGATCCAATAGTGACATAAATTGTTGCTCATCTGTATCTCTCGCCCCTCGCAAGTCACAATGGACCAGAATAAGATGCAAGTTCTTTATGTGATCTTTAATTTCCACAAAAAAACATTTTCAGTACACTTTACAGACAAATACGAAGGGAGAACCAAGTACATGTACATTTCCAACATGATGAAGGTGAAACACTGATGAAAAACCTTCACTCTTGCTAAAATTCAGCAAGAAAATCTGCCCTGATGCATACATGAATTTTACCCAAGGGGGAAATTCACACATATTCAATCCTGATCATGGCACTGATTTTTTCTATACCAAATTTTGTAGGGCTCATCTTCCTAGTCTCAAAAGCTGAATCTGCTTGCAGAACGGGAGCATTGGAGAATATACGAATCTCCTCTATCGTTTCAACATCCAGCAGCTTTTAGAAAATTATCGTATGGACTTGATGCTGGAAGCATAAAGGATTGTGGATGATGCTTATATTCAGCTGCACATAGCATGGAAACCTCGCTGATTGATGGTTGACGAGGAATTTTGGGTACGTCCAGGGTTGGATTCCTGCCCTGCTAATTTCAATTGGTGTAAGAAATTAAATAGAATCTTTAAAAAAAAAAAAAAGAAAGCAAAATGAGGCAAACTCATTAAACGAGATGAATCTAATGCATAATGTACTCGTGTTCTGTAAGTAAATAGTGTGATGTAGCGCCTATTCATATTGTAGGTGATTTTTATTATATACAGATACCCAGATGGCATAATTTATCAGAGCATGTGGCAGTCGAGATCTATACGAAAAAGAAAGTACCTTTTGAAACTCCATATCAGCAAGGACATGCGATGCTGTCTGTTTCTCACCTTCATCGGAATTCCTTGAGGATATGCTTGAGAGACTTCCTAGACCATGTCGATTTATTAGAGACATTTTCCGCTGCTTTCCCATCAAAAGTGACTCGCAGTGATTTGCCATTTCATTATAAGAAGCATCAGGTCCAGTGCATACGGAAAGTCTCCCAACTTCTTTTGCAGTCTCCAAGACCTGTGCACGAACAATTTTTTTAGGTTTGAGATAAGTTTTACATAAAAAAAAAACATTATAATCTCGAACTCTATTAACTTCTGTGGGATGATATCGAGCAGTCGTTTGAATGTGCTTGAATTGAATAAAGTAAAATTTTAATTCAAGTTGAAAAATTATACGATAAGATCTGATAGTGACTAAATGCTTTTGCATAGTATCTAATTATGACGATAACTTAATCAATTGGATAATTGGATTAGTGAAACTAAGCCAATTTCGACCTAAAAAGCAATGCAGGAAGTGGGGCGAGAAAACCAATACAAAAAACCAAAGAATCGTCAAGTAGAGGAAGTGGTAAAGTATCATAGCATGTTTGACTGTTCAAATTATAATTTAAGCCAGTCAAACATAATTATCCACATATTTCACATGATCCACAGTTTATTACTCACTTATTATCCTCACATTCAATAAGAACACTTCTTATAAGCACTTAGAAGTAATACAAAATAAGCCGCAGGATCCACAGTTTTTTACTCACTTATTATCCTCACATTCAATAAGAACCACTTCTTATAAGCACTTAGAAGTACTACAAAATAAGCACCGATTATCTTAGAGGGAATTGTAGCATATTATATTGGGGAGAGGTTGCAAAATATGTTGGCTTTTGTGGAGTCGTCGAGAAGAGTTTTCTTATTACAAGGATAAATTGAGTATTCATCTCTTTGTATTAGGTTGCTCTAGCTTCATATGCTGGATAAATGATTCTGAGGGAGCTGGTTTTTTTTGTGTATGAGGTAAAAATTGAGGTGTGACACCTCCACTTAAACTTCCCAATTCTCGAGAAAACCTGCAGCGTCTAGTAGATGTAACTCTCACATTACACTACTAATGAGAACCTGATGCAATGCGTGAACATTTCTAGTTAATGTTCAACGAATTTAATTGGGAAGGAGTAATAAATTTGAGAAGATATCACACCCAACAGTAGGAGCAGTGCTTCTTCAACTAATATAAAATTCAAGTACATGTTTTAAACGACATACTCCACATGAATTAAGACAGATTTGCCACTCAGGGATCTTTATTCGCTGAAGTAAATAACATCACATAGAACTGCATGGAAGAGTGACTTACAGATTCGAGAAGTTGATCAACACTCAAAAAGTTTGGAATTTCATTGGCCAAATCTGGATTGTGTGCAAAACTGCTTCCAACTGAATCTGGAAAAGAATCGTCTATTCCAATAATAGAAGCAGCCTGAACCATGTTAAGAGAGAAATCATGAGGTCTCAAAAAATAGAATGCAAAGCACTCTCTCAAATTAATTTACCTTTTCTAGAGATTTATGTTTATTTGAATTCAGCTGATGCACTCTATTCGGAGTATCTGTGAACAACTGTGCTCCCATAGGACAAACATCATCAGGTTTAAATTCCTTGAGCAACTGATCCTGTATTGTTGATTCTTCGAACTGCACAAAATAACATTCAATGCCTAGTTATTGTTTGAACTGATATATTAAACAAGGTTCCCTATTGCTTACACAGTCTAAATAAATTTTTACATCTGATAAGTTATCCAAATTCTTCACTATAACAGAAACTAAGGATTCCCGATTCTGGTCCTCAGTGAGATTCATTTCTGAAAGACATTTCAGAGCAGAATAATCGTCTTCTTCGGATCCATACATAGTTTTTGCATGATCAGATTCTGCATCAACAGTTTGCAACTGGCAGTCTTTGACTAAACACAAAAACGGATCAACCTGAGAAATGCAAAAGATAAATTAAAGAAGGTATGGAAATGATAAGTCACATCTGACCATATTAAGACAGTTGATAGTTGAATTGAGTGTATATTGAACTTAATTTCACTTCATCCTGCTAAACTGACGAAAATTCTTTAGTTAATTATTCATATTATCGAGCTAGGTAAAAAGGCCTACTATTGGATCAGCTGGTTTCGATTTATAAAGAAATGATAAATAAATAACGAATTCACACCATATCCAACAGGATGCATTTTTGCCTAATTTGGACTATTAAAATGATGCACAGACGGATTCATGCCACATCAACATTTTCGTTAGCCATGTCAACATTTCTGTTAGTTCAGCATACCGAGGTAGACATAGTACCTAAGCTGAGACAAAATAAAAGTTCAGAGATTAACTTACAAGAAAAAAATTTGGTGACTAAAGCGAAACAAAGCTTTAGGTTGGGACAAGCAGTTTTCAATAAGCCAAGCATGAGGAATTTACCCAGTTAAAAAGAAACAAAAGCTTATAGGATAGGGAATAACCATTTCATTGGAAAGCATAGCCTTTACACGCGGGACAATTGGAATGCTGTATGCCTTTGATGCAAAGATAATCATAGAAGTTGATAGTACATAAAGGGATCTTCGACGTGATGGTGGCAGTGGTCCTGAAAATACAGAAGATTGAACCTTGAGATAAACAAATGAAATCCTTTCTATTTAAATCCATTCACACTGATTAAGCCATTGCTGGGTGGGGATTAAAATTAGATTTTTAATAGATTTTGATAGAAGTTGATGAAATATGTAATTAAAAAGTTGTGGGTCCTATGAAATATGAGGTTGAAATTAATTGTTGACTTTGACTTAGATTAAAATCTTGATTTTAATCCCACAAGCATAAAAATGCGTATTAAAGAAAGATGAAGAACTAACTTAGAAAAAAAATAAAGAAAGAACGAAATAGATGGAACTAGCATTTGTCAAATATAATCCATAGAGGAATTGTTGAGATGAACTTAAAGTCGGAGTTATAAAAGTATAACTGTTAAAAAACACAGTCAATTCTAAATTTAGTTTGTGTAACTTTAAAAATATGAAGTTCGATCTTTTCTCTCTTCTATGTTCCTTAAATACACGGTCAATTCTTGTCCTGTCAATAAACAACCTTTTAATTTGAAGCATTTGCGGCGATCAACTTGTAGGATAAGAAGACTTGACCTCAATATAGGATAGAAAGACGTGTAAAAGTACCTGTTTGATGATTGGTCATTTATTAAAATGCTACCATGACAGGCGTGATCAGTTCACCCCAATAAAACAAAGCATGCTTGGATAAGCATAAAAAATTTACTTGGGAGTAAATAACCAATTTATAAAATAAATAATTTTTAACTGGTCAAAGTTGGAAATAAGTAAGTTCCTAATTTTGACAGAAAGGAAAGAGAAAATCAACAGTTTTCCTAAGAATTAAAGATAAAAGTAGTATTAAAAAATTTGGGAACAAAATATTGCTTAAAACTTAAAAGTAGCTTATGGTTTTTTTAGGCTTAGCAACACATTCAATTGTCTTTAGAGTACACAATATATGTGGCTGAATGAGTTTGCAGGTTTACCTCCTTCTGCAAGAGAAACACTCTGTAAAGAAAATGCCAGCTGAAAACTTCGGATTAGAGCATCACGTCGGGAGTTCTGCATCAGATGGATGACATAAAATATAATAACAGCCCAAAAAGCATTTGTTGGAAGAAAATTGATACATTGCCCATTAACACAGTTGATCAGATCAGCATAAGAACAAAAGGGTCATGGGACGTGCAAGTTAATTATGTGCCTTAATTCACAGAATATTTTCAATAGAATGGAATCTCCTGTGGTTTAAATACCCCTACACAAATTGCTGTAGGATGGGTCATTTTTTCCAATTAATAAAAGCAAAAGCTCTTTTTCTGTTTATTCTTCACTAAACAACTCGTTTAAAATGGGGCTTATTGACCAGAAAACTATGATCAACAAATAACTTATTCATAGGGCGAGAAGCCCTCTCACGTGCAGATCAGATTCAAGTTATAATAAATAAGATATAATTCTGAATCTTATAAAATATTGATATGTCAATGAGTCGGTCATCACTAGGCCCTCCCATGTGCATACCGGTTTCGATTTAAAATGTCTGACACGTGCACAATTTTGATAAATACGTGGTGGAAAGACTCGAGCACTCGACTACAAATCTACCATGCTGAACCGTCCCATCTAAATGCTCAAATTATTATAGAAGAGACACATTTATTTTATATAAATTTTACTTAAACACTTTAATTCAAATAGAGATTTTATTTTTTTTTGATGAGAAATTCAAATAGAGATTTTAAAGACCGCTGAAACAATAAATTACCTTAGTTTGAGAGAAGAGCAAAACCAAGCTGTACGTGTGAGCAATAGCTTCATAGTTTTCTGGCATATTTGCAGGAGAGATGGACTGTGCCCAAATAGATGAAAGCAGGAGGGTTATATGGTGGCTGCTCAACCTAAGAGGAATGGCATCCTAAAATTAAAAGAAAGGAATCATACGATTTAGTAATACTACTGTCAACAAATTTAGCAGACAACTCCGGTAGAGGACAACTCCACTACACAAATTAAAATATAAACGTGTGTATTTCTTCCAAAACTGAATTAAAGAAACATACATTCCAGAGCAGGTTTTTGATGAACGGGAGATTGAAAGAAGATTTTATCTAATGGATGAAAGCAGGATAAAGAACTCTGCCTATTTTTTTTATGGCCAGTCCAAGTCTGAGTAAAGGAAGAGGGTTCTGGTAGGTTGATAGCCAGTTTAAAACTTTGTCAAACTTTAAATAACAAATCCTAATACACATTTCATTGGGGAGTCCCTTAATATGATATGATAGATCTAGTTGCTTTTGATGTGCCAGTAGATGTACAAAAGAACAGAGCAAAATGGCGAAGAAGGATTCATGTAGCTGATCCAATTTATTGGGACTAAGGCTTAGTATGTATTTTTTGTGGTTGTTAGATGAAATCAGGATATGGATAGAAAAAAGACCAGTATGAAAGCAACAAAACACATTTATGTAAAAGCCTAAAACTATGGACTCCGATAGCGGTGAAGAGAAGCCAGAAACTTACCATGTCTTTACTTGACTTGGTTACAGAATCTACAGCTGGTGCTGGTGAACTTCCAAAGCTATTTACTTGACTATAAGTTGAGTTAATTTTGTTCAACATTCCTCTGTTATTGTTTAGCTGTTCCTCCTCACCTACAGATTTTTTGTTGTTTAATTCATTTAGATTCTCCCTTGAAGAAGTCCTTTGGTTCCTCAGCTTTTCAAAAAGGGCAGCCGATGAAGAAAACACAGAAACAGTTCTTGAGAGTGTTCTTGGAAACTCTATACTCTTCTTCGACTCAGGTGCAGCTGAGCTTGGGTGAGGGCAAACAGAAGATGGCACAAGGACAACAGAGAAGATACGGTGAGCTCCAACTCGTGTTTCGTGATCTGGGTGGACCATAGCTGGAAGTAATTGATGAAATAAAGCCTCCGGAAAAGCCTAAGGAACAAAAATTTGGCCACAAAATTAAATATGGTAGACACACAGATAAATACACACATACGCATAGAGTGTGTTATAGCTGATGAAATTATGTAACTTGTAAAAGACCTTGCCTTGTTTTTATAGGATAAATTTGGAACAGAAGCTACAATTTGTGCAGTACGATATACAGCAAAAACAGTAGTTCTGGCTATAACAGTAATGCTTGCGATGTTCTCTAACATCACAGCCATTACATCAAGGATTGGGCCTGCATCTCCAACCTGGCAACCAATACAAAGTGTTACTGACTTTGAAAATCCAGCTGCTTTGCAAAGTCCATTCAAAAATTGCTAAAAAGATGAAAATAATTTTTTTCCCCCCTCAACTAGAGTTGGACCCAATAAACTTGTAGTATCCAGGTATAACGTTCACACAGTAGACTTGGAACAGCTTCTAAGCTCTGGCATGCTGTTAATCTTCGAACATACTAGATAACCCACCTTATATGATAACTCCGTGAGACAGTCATACAATGCTTCATAGAACTTTCTGTTCCATTTGATTGATTCAGCACCAAGATTTGCATCATCGAGTGAATATTGTATACTTTTCCGCAGAAGCCTCATAACATCAGTCATGGCAGTCACAATAGCTACTGATGAATGATCCTTTGCAAGTTGAACAAGGGAAGTAGCACCCGAAACAATATCAAGCTGCATTTCAGGTTGCTTCACTACATTTTTATGATCGAGATGCTTGATCAGTATTGACAACAAAGAGTGTGTATTGTGCCCTGCAAATGAAGGAAACATGCCACTCAAAATAAGGCAAAGGAGTAGCTTTAGTGGAACACACAAATTAACCTGAGGAATAGAAAGAGAAAGTTACACGAATACCTAAATCATCCATTAAAAGCTGCATGTCTTTCAGGACGGCAAGAGCAATGCCATGATCAGCAGGCCATTGATTTGTATTATCAAAATAGCGGAACAAAGATTCCAAAACGCGGCGCATTGTTGTAGCCACCTTCCCTAGCTTGGCCATGTTGTGAAGGCATACTCTAGACCAAAAGTATGGATTCCTGGAATCTTCCCTGTTGACGGTAAAACGAAATATGCCTCAAGGATAGCATAAGATGCTTTAGAAAATTAATAACATGCAGAGAAATTACGTTGTCATATTATTTTTTCTTTTCTCATTTACAATCATCCTCCAAGAAGGAACCTTCGTTGCAACTTCAGGTGAAGGGGAGTCATGGCCCTCAAATTTACAAACTTCTTGGACCCAATGACTTTCAGTTGGATCATTGGACTCTTCACTTATTCCTCCATAATTTTCGAGGACTGCTGAAACAATCTG
Organism: Fraxinus platypoda; assembly: GCA_903798405.1. Taxonomy (NCBI): domain Eukaryota; kingdom Viridiplantae; phylum Streptophyta; class Magnoliopsida; order Lamiales; family Oleaceae; genus Fraxinus; species Fraxinus platypoda. The sequence continues at coordinate 15,123 of CAIGRT010086873.1, forward strand.
ATCAATGAAAGTATGAGTTAATGAATAGAATAGGATATACACATCCATGAGAAAAAGTAGGAGATTAAAAATTATATAAAACTAAACTAAGAATTCATTGTTAACATGTTTCAATGCATATATGCCATATTACCCTTGGACTCGATAAAGTAGAGGGATAAGTTTTTTATGACAAAATAAATAATAGTAGACGATTTTTAATTGAATAATGCTATCTAACACTAGTGCTGCTAGAATACCAGTTTATGTGGCATTATGTAATAGATTTAATTAAATGTAAAATTATGTGATTCATTTAATTGAACTTGTAATTTAATGCCACCTAGATTGGTGTTAAACATCAGTGGTACTAAATAACATTTACTCTTTTTAATTTCATTGAAAACCTTAAATAGATGAAAAAATAAAAGCTTCAACCTTAAAAATAATTGTCTATTCACTAGATGTTTACATTGCTTAATATGGAAAACATTCAATAAAAACAATATATTCCTAGTCCATATACATTTACATGGGATTATTTTATTAAAAATGTTGAACAATTTATTTATATTTAGTGTTTAACAAGTCTCCTCACGTACAGATTGGACTCATTCTTTATAAACACGCACAGTTTTTATAAACGCAATGTTGAACCACCTCATCTAAAGGATTGAGTTGTTAGTTAGAATACACGTTTATTTATTTAATGTATTTACTCTTTACAAAATAAAATATGGAGATGGAATACTTTCAATAACATTGGTCCCACTAAAAATCAATACACACTTCCTTCTGAATTTACGGGACTGCAAACTTGAAGTTTGGGTAATTAGCATATAACGTCCCTATTTTTCACTATTATTGTGGAAAACGTCGTTACCTTCTATTTTTTGGCATTTTCATCCTTAATTACAATTTTGATTGCATAAAATGTCATTTTCATCAATTTTCATCCAATTTCTCTATTAATTGGAGGGTATTCTTGCCACTTTTCCTATTTCTTCCTCATTTGAACCCATTTTCTCCTCTATTTCTTTCTCTGAAAACTAACCTTTAGTTTCTTCACTAGGAATTTATTTACATACAAATCACTAGTTTTGGGTGTATTTGGATTCAAAATGATATCTTTATTCTTTCCCTACTCTATGT
>CAIGRT010086930.1:0-17478 GCA_903798405.1 Fraxinus platypoda
CCGAACGGAACCGAACCGAACCGAACCTGAACGGTTCCAGAATTATATTTGGAACCGACGGTTCCATTTACTAAATACCCGAAAATTTCTGGAACCGAAAAAAATCGAACCGAACCGACCCGCGCTCACCCCTAGATGAATGGGTCAGGGCTTGATTGCGGTCGTATGTAATCTGTTTTGGACATACAGTGTACGTTAATTAAAAATTAATGAAAACATTATTTAAGTGTATTAATCTTTTTTTAAATTATTGGGCCGTACTGAGCCTAATTTCCTCAAAATATTATACAAAGGACGGCAAGAACAGTGCTGGGCCAGACTCATGTCGAGCCACGCCCAGCAGATAGAAGAGTAAACTGCCACTATATGCACATTTATCATTGTCATTCCATTAAAGAAATTATTCAAACTGTACAAATATGTCAACAGTTCCCTCCTTATTCAGCGTGATTTTAAAAACTCGGGAAGTAACACAAAGCTGTCAAGTTTGATAATGTAAAAAAATGTTGAATAGTACATCACACCACACCCCGACAGTCTATACCAAGGATCGAGCTACCTATTCTGAGGCAAAATCGTTTGCAGACTTCCAAAAAACGACACCACCAATGTAGATTAAGTTAAAAGAGAGGGGAGCTTGTGATCTTTCCTATGGCCTCCTATATGTTCATCACAGGAAAGCCTGATCCATCAAGAACAGGCTACGACTGCTGCAGCATTGATGCTTGAACGAGAGAGGTAAGAGATGGATGAATTCTTGCCCTTCTTATTGAGCGGGCTTCACTTCTTCCTTCAGCGTATTCCTCGCCCAGTGGCCACCTTGGCCGCAAATCAAGCTGATTCACCAAAAAACTGAGTCAATACCATATATTTTAGATATATAAAATCACACGGTATCAAACAATAGTAAAGAAAGATGACATCCATGGTAAATTATGCATCTTTTAAGCGAGTGGTTAGACCACCTTTGTTCTTGATTGAGACAAAAATATCCTTATCGAGAGAATGTGAAAGAGAGAAGAAAGAGATGGAATAAGAGAGAGAGAAATAAAGGAGGCGAAAGCAAGAAGAGAGAAGAGAATTTGGGAGAGGAAAATTTCAAAATATCAATTATTCAATCAATTCAAAATAGTCTATTAAATTGAGGTCGTATTTTTCCCTTTTATAGTCATTCATCGCTACTTAGAATAACCTCCTAGTTAATCAGAACTAATCAAAACCTACTCTGAATCAAATTCTATTCTTAACATCATTTCTCCTAAAGTACATCTGGCCTTGCTTAAAATTCGGAAAAAAAGCCGACTTTTTTTCGGCTTTGGTTTTTAAGCAAGGCCAAACACGATCTTAATTCTCTGTCATTTCTTTAGCAAACTAACAACAGTAACACATGATTAGACTTAGAGAGAGAGAGAGACCACAGCATCTTCGGGTTCATCGGAGGGTGGTGGAGGATCAAATCTTCCCATGCGGAAATGCTCAATGCCAGTCCAAGCAACCATTACGCCTACCATACACGGCAAAGACAAATATTTCAAATGAGATAAACATCATCTTATTTTTAAGAAAATATTTCAGTAGTCCCAAATGTATGTATACATTTTCCAACCAAGTCCCCAAAGAAAAGATTAGGACGACTCTTCCCTAATGCTTTGTGCAACATAAAGGTGTCCAAACTGAGCCTAAGTCAATATCAACAACAGTAAGACTATTATCAGCAATAATTTGAAGATCTGGAGTTTAATAACAACAACAGTAAAAGTATGATGCGGAACATTAGTTTCAACTCAAAGTTCATGTTAATGAGCTGAAGCCAAGCAACCAGTTACAGTAAAACGCTGAAATTTACATTTATGTTTAAAGAGAGCTTTTGCAGGAACCAAGTATCCAACTCATCTCCTTTGTGCATTGGATTATACCACTTTTAAGGTTTTGAATTTTGTAAATCACGTTGACCCCCCCCCCCCCCAAAAAAATATCACACCTATGCCATCGACTTTTAGTCATGACTCACACGGGACTACGTTTCTGCTACCTTCATTGCGTACGACGTGACAAACATGAAAAGAATCATCTCACCATTGTCAGTACAAAGCTTGGGGGGAGGGCAAACAAGTTGCAGGCAATTTTTCTCCACAATGTGATTAAGCCGAGCCCTGACATACTGGTTAGATGCAACACCTCCAGAGACAACCTGACAAAGACAACAAAAGTTGGTTTTATGCAACACCATATACTTTAAACAATAACAAACCACAAGAGAAAATGCATTTCACACACCAAATGTTTTATTGAAGGTTCAATCTTTGACGCCCACTCAATTGCCCGTTCACACTTTTCCTCTAAATGCAATACTGCAACTCGCTGCAAGACACATTTTGTAGATGAACAAAGTGAAAATTGAGGAAAATGGGATACATTAAGTGGTTTGCTGTTACTATACCCACAAGGCAGATACTTACCAACAAGAACCAAATCACCAGAACTAATTACCTGGAAAGAGGCAGCAATATTAGCCCTTGCCTTTCTGTCTTCACTAGTAGCTGAAGAAACTGGGATTCCAGGATTGCTGCACACATCTATAGATATGTCAACTGAGGGAGGTAGACGACACTTACACTTACCATGCTATATTTCTAAAATGAGAAATTGCTTCATTGTAACTGCAAGGAAAATGCTGCGGCCGCTGAAATCAGAATGCCATAAAAGGTAAAAAACCATGTGATGGTCCAACATGCTTTGTACCTTTCGGCACAGGCTGAGTTCTGTATGAACAGCATAGTCCTATCCATAATACCACAGTAGGCACTAGCCATCAACTGTGCAATTTAGCCCACTAAACATGTAGAAACAAGTATATTGAGAAAACATAATCAACTAGGAAGTGAAAAAAGAAAATTTAGAATAAGTTTGATTATCATCCAATACATATTTTAAAAATATGTGAGCCAAAACTCCCTACATCTAACATAATGATGGAAAATGTAATACCATCAGCTTTCATCCTATCAAAGCGAGGTAGAAGCAGCAGATTTGGAGCAGATAATACAATGCTGGAGCATGGTATTACTTGATGCTTGAGAAATTTAAATGTTAAAGCTTTATATAGTTGGAGGAAAACTATCAACCAATAATTTTCCAGTTCCCATTTACACGGAAACCAATCCAGAGTACCATCACCCACAAATAGATAGAGTTTTGATCTCATTTTACCGATGACACTATTGACACGAAAATCATAAACGAATACATCTCCTCTGTCACTAAAACCAATCACGTACCACTAAGCATAAATGAAGTTCACAGTTTATCAATCGATCTATTACCAATTTCCTTACAGAAGCAGGACGTTAGCAACACCATAGTAGTACATGTAAAAACTAAAAGCGGCAAAGATAGTAATGTACATATATTTTAAGAGTAAAAAAAGAATTGTAGCCAGAAAAGTTGAGAAGGAGGTAAATCATGGAGGTAACTATTGATTTTGTGAACGAGACACTTACATACTTCCAGATTCAACTGCCAACCTCACTTGAGTCTTCAGGCCTGCATATGAAAAGTTGCAGTCTTTATGTTGCTTCATGGGGACCTATGGAACCATATACGTCAACCTTGAGGTCCATGTCAATATTGAATTCATAAACCAACCGTTCAAACAATAAAATGAGAAACATCACATGGATGTTAAGAGGTAGCCTGCCTTAAATTTGATGGAGTCTGCATCACCTTCTCGAGCTAGCTCCTCTACAGCTGGGCCCCCACTCTTCCTCAAATCGAGACCAAGCCACTTTGCTGTCTTGTCATAAGCCTCGCCAATTGCATCATCTATTGTGGTCCCAAGCTGTACATAATTGCCAAGATCGTGTGCAAGAATCAGAAGATTGTGGCCTCCTAGAAACACAAGTGGAAAACAATCAAGTAAGCTTCGTGAACAGATATGAGTTATTGAAAAGCCAAGTCTTTCTAAATGACAAAATCCTGTAAAGCTTCTCTTTCCAGAGAACATTGCAGGTTAAGAAATTAACTATAACGACCAAAGTTTCCTCTGGTCTTGTAACTATCTCTGTCATAGAAAAACTAGACATTGTGATTCTTTCTATACATAAAACTGAAGTATTTTAGCCTCTCATAAGTTAACAAAGTTTTATTGCAGTCTTCAAAGTTCAAACTATCCTCGTCCTTGGAAGACCAGATACGGGGTTCTTTCTACACATAAAACTGCAAGTATTTTAGCCTCTCGTAAGTCTAAAATTACAGTGTCCCGGTCGTTGTGCAGGCTCATGGTGACAATCATAATCACTTACTGAAACTCTTTATATATCTCCAACATTAAATAATGCAAATAATATAATTTAACAACAAATAAAAGGAAATAATTTTGGCAGTAATAGCCATACCTGAAATAAGCAAAACCAAAAACGGAAACTGCAACTCTCGCTGCACTAACCTAAAGGAAAGCAATGTGTCAAGTCAAGGTAGGAATGCAACGTGTCAAAAGCCCACGTATATATAAAAACCAGCAACTTTTTTCCTTTTCTCGGTTTTCTTTTCTTTAACAATAAGTAGAGATGTTTAAGAATTCACACTACACTACCAATGGTCTTCTTTGGATGGTTCTGTACTTGACAGAACATCACGTTACATATATTCAAAAGTAATGAATTAAAGATTGTTATTACGCCCGTAGTTGAACCACCTCCATGAGAACTTTTTTCAATCTAAGCTTCTCAAACATGGTTTACATGTAGCTGGTTTGTATTAATACCTATTAATCAGGTTTACACCCTGGATAAACACCACCTAAGTTAAAGCGCCTTGTTTAAGACAACCAAAATTACACCAGTGAGTAATAAATCACATTAGCTGACCAATCATATTATTCATATTGTTTCAGCTCATAAATACAAAAATTTCATGAAATTCACATAATTACCTGGCCACTAAAGCATGGGCTTCCATGTGATGGACACCAACAATGGGTAAAGCATAAGTACCAGCAAGCTTCCGAGCTTTTTTCACACCAACTGTGTGGATTCAAGAATACGGTGATGCCATAAAGGACTATATTTCAGAACTTTATTTCCAAGCAAATAGGTAAAAATAACCCGAAAATAGAATGATACGATTGCATTTCTAACTGTGTACTCAACAAATTGTGGAATGTGGAGCAATCATTTACTATAGCTACGTTGAGCCACAGAAGAAAGGAACAAGAACAGAGCCAAAAAGTGTGGAAAATAAAAACAGAAAAGGAAGATAAAAGGAGGAGAGAATAATCCAACGACAAATTACCACGTAAACAAAGGCTCAAGCCAGGACCAATAGTGACAGCAACTGCAGAAAGATCGCTTTCAGATAGGTTAGCTTTATCAAGAGCTTCTTGCACTACCTGGAATCAGAAAGCACAGTCAGATCACAGGCAGAACCAGAATACCGGTACTAAAACTGTGTATATGAAATGTGCATCATGCAAAAGCATAAAAGTCAACAATCAACTGGCATCCATAAGTGAATCATGTTATTATATTATATACACACCTAAAGAAAGAAATAGATGATCACAGAATTGAAGTGTGAAGCATTAGCATAGAATTCACTGCAGGATTGAGGGATAATTGTAAGTTGAGATACTTACAGAAAAGAAATTAGAAGACCAGAATCAGTGAAGAAGTACTTAAAAAATGTCAACCACAAAACGAGGAATGCATTCATGATTCACAGTAATGTCTAGGATGCAAGATTTTCTGTTACATGAATTGACAAGTGCGGAAATAGAACTGCATAGTGGGCCAAGCATGTGGTATGAACAAAGCAGTGTCAGCAAAGAATTTATGTACATATTATAAATAAGAAAGAAGAAAAGGGTTATTTGAGTAGAACTCTTCTGAATCAGATTTTACAACTCGATTATTCACATGGATGTATAGGAAGACTATGTTTTAACTTTCATTAAAAAAAATAAAGAAATAAATAAAAGAAATAATTCTCTCGTTAAATGCATTGTTGGATGAAGACCTGATATGGTCAAAAGTTCTGTGAATGGTACAAGTAGTTAATGAGCAACATAATATGTGGAAGATAAGTACTTAATCCAAGGAAATACCTGATCAATCACTTTTGAATGAGCTTCTTCAGCCATTTTTGGAGCAACTCCTCCATATTGGACCAGAAGATCGGCCTGGTGAAGAGTAAAAGAAATAAATTATAACTATCTACCTAGTGTAAATGGCGACTCCCAGATAGATTGCAAAAGCACAATTGTTTCTAAGATGTTTCATGAACAGAAAATAATCTAAACAGCTTGGCATTACAATATCAAAATATATGAAACCTAAAATGATTCAGAAAGTACAAATTAATTTTACTGTGGTAAATGCGAAAGCTAAAAAAAATTTAATGTCCAAGACAACTCAACAAGGGTATCAAAGGTCAAATTCTGTATGTAATCAGGTTGCTGAAAAGAAGCCAAATTATTTAGATTGGAGATTATTATTAATTGTTTAAGATTAGAGCAACTCATGGTCCACTCTCCATTCCTGCGACTAAAATGCATTTCCTTCCAAGGTGTCTTGGTAGAACCAAATCACATATTGTTAGTAAGCAATCATGATTGTAATGATCACTCTTTCATCTTCTTCCCAAATACCCAAAGTTCATTTATTTGCCTATATTACAATCTAATCCATTCATCACAAGTGTAGTTTCACTTTAGCCTCAACTTCTAATAGTCACATCCCGTTTGGGATACTCAATTTGGGGTTTCGTAGAATGTACTTGCAGCTAGTAAAGAAACTCATAGATGGTATTATCCAAGAAGTATTTGCTCTCTAATGCAGCATATGCCCCGTAGATTTCCATCCTATACAAACGGAAAAGGAACAAGAAATATAATTGCCTTTTTCTCAATATTTACAACATTTTCAACCATTTCTTACTTCTTCTTTGTTCCAGACTCCAGGAAGGAGAGGTTATGCCACTAATTATATCTAAGAAGGTGATGGTGATAAAAACCGGTAATCAAGAATGCGATAACATCCCAATCAAGTAAAGAAATGTAATATTTAGGCAATATTATCCGACTTGGGTAAGTGATATACCCAATCATTACTAATTTACTACGCCGTACAGAATCAAACAACTCTGAAAGAGAAAGCTTCAGTTTTGAGGCTAATGTTTCAGATGTTCAAGCAGTACAAATAACGTGACATTTTAAAATCTATGGAATATCATTAAGAGAACTTAATCATGAAGAAGCAGTTAAATATATAAAATAAGAATACTCAAACAAGAATCGCAATGGTTAAGTAATTACATGTCAAAATCATAAGAAAAGGTTAAAAGAAAAAAAAAATGATAAATCAGATTTAACTGTAAAGAGTAAAAAAGAAATACCACACCAACAATGTCCTAAATTCCCACTTCTTCTATCCAAAAGAGAATCCCCCCTCCCCAACACACACATACAGCAAACATGTGCAATCATTACATAGTATACAATGCCTGAGAAGAAGCAACTTGACTAAGAATTTCACTATTGCTTCGGACCATACAGCAAACATGTGCAATCAATACATAGTATACAATACCTGAGAAGAAACAACTTGACTAAGAATTTCACCATTGCTTCGGACCTGTAAATCAAACAAAAATGCAGTCAAAAGAACCAAAATTTCATCATCAATGAAACAAAAATAACCAAGACCCACAAAAGAACAATCCAGTACAAGAAAAACCCACCAACCTGTAAATAAGCACGCACAAACATAAAACTTACTACGGCAAACAGAAGTGTCTCGCAGCTAGTTTCAATGCCCAGAACAAAACTAGATAAACATGTGAGCCTGACAGGCTCTTTATTTGTGCATTGGCGGGAGAAGAAAATGGGCAGAGAGAATTGGGTGAAGTATTGAGAAAATGACATATGGGTTTGCTTAATTCATGGCGAGCTTACAATTTCTTACCGTTCTGGTAAATCAAACATAGTTGCATTCAAAAGAATCAAACTTTAATCGTTAATAACACAAAGTACAATAAAAAATAACACACAGTGCAAGAAAACCCATCAAACCCAAAAAAACACAAGACTTACTACGGCTGCAGCGGTGTCATCACAACTAGTTTCAATACCCAGAACAACAAGATCATCATCTGAGCCTATAGTGCTTTTCATTTGAGCAGAAGAAAAATGGGCAGAAAGAGAACTGGGTGAGGAGTTGAGAAAAGGCCGTGTGGGCTTGCTTAATTTATACTTAAATTGGAAATTTTTTAGAGTTGTGATTGCAGACTGAAGCGAGGGTTTGTGAAGATGGGTTAGGCGGGAAATTGTGGAGGACAGAGTGGGAGCAAAAGACGCCATTGAGATAGAGTTTCTGTAAGCCCCACGGCTTTATGAGCTCTGCTTCTTTACTAGAAGGGTGTAAATGCAATGTTTTCTAAAATTCGGGGGCAATTATGACATCATGAAACAAACTTGGGTTAGAGTATTCGAGTCAAGTAGTCAACCTAATATTTTTAAATAAAATGTGTCATCATTTAATTTTNATTGAGATAGAGTTTCTGTAAGCCCACGGCTTTATGAGCTTCTTTACCAGAAGGGTGTAAATGCAATGTTTTCTAAAATTCGGGGGCAATTATGACATCATGAAACAAACTTGGGTTAGAGTATTGGAGTCAACCTAATATTTTTAAATAAAATGTGTCATCATTTAATATTTTCTTTTTAAAATTGTTTGTGTAGTTTAGCCCTGGTTTAATTCAACTAAAAAAATTAATTAAAATTTAAGTTAAAGTTAACAATTAATTTTAGTGAAAATTACAATAGACTAGATTTTTCAAGATCATATTTTAAAAATCAGATAATAATTTTATTTAATCATAAATTAAATGTTAATTTAACTATTAATTTTAATAATAATGTCCCATCCCAATTCAATTTTATCCAAAATCCTAAAATTAATTTATCTCAATCTTTTCTCTCTCACTCTTTCCACCTAACCAACACCTCTGACATCGTCGCACCCACTGCTGGAGACCATCGTAGAACCCACCTGGAGCTGTGACTACTAAAGGCTCGCTCAGGCTGAACCCGCTATCAAATGCCAGATTGCTGGAGGTCTAATTTGAGTGCCGCCGTCGCTGAAGATTGTACCACCACCCGCTGAAGAAGATTTGCACTACCGGCTCACTAAAAGTAGGGAAGTTGCAACCCCAACGTGTGAGATCAATGATGTTGCTGCGTGGCTACACATTCTCTCCGATCATATCGTCAATGTAGAGATTACACTACCTTCGATAGAGAGTTTTGAATGCTGTCGCTAGAGAATGATGACGGTGGTAGTTTGCTGTATTTGGTGGTGTTTTTAGTTTGTTGATTTTTGGAATAGCGGTGGTTTTCATGTATTTTGGTATTGGGGTGGTTCTTGTTGGCAGTGGATCTGGCGGTGGTGGTGGCGATTTTGTTGGTGGCGGCAGCGATGGCGAGGTGGTGGATGGTTACAAGTGGGCGTGGCAGTGGTGGTATGTGACCAACTATTTGATTAATATATGATCAAATATTTAATTGTGATCTATTCGATAATTTATAATTGAAAAATAATTCTTTTCCAACTAATTTGAAAAATTGTGACTAACAAATAAATTGTAACCTATAAATTTTTTTATTTGTAATCGATGAAATAAATTGTGGCCTAACAAATTTTTTGATTGTGACCATGAAATAATATGTGACCAATTAATTTGATAATATATATTTTTGTGACCTATAAGCGCACATGTGACTATTAATTGTATAATTGTGACATTAACATATTTAATTAATAATTTTTTAAATTAATTAATTAATACCCGAGTTCTGAATTTTGAAACTTAAAACTTGAAAATTGAATTGTTCCATACTTAGTGCCTGACTTGTGAATTTTTCCTTAATTTTAACTGCACGTGAAATGGAACCTAAAACTTTTAAACCACATTCCACTAACTTTTATTAAATCTACTAAAAATCTAATTTTTATCTAAATCGAACAAGAGCTTAATATTTTTGAAGTACTCTCTTCCAAGTCATTTTGAATATACGAGAATGGAATAATAAAGTACCAAATGGTAAAATATTTTGAGCCGGTTTGTCTCTGTGTTTCAGTCGATAGAACGACTTAAGAACGAAATCTATGTTGAATTTGATATGATAATTGACAAACTTTATTACATGTCTCTTACTTATTATCCGTTCAATCTTAGCAATAGAGTCTTGCACATGAACCGATGGATCCAGGGGAAGCCGGATTTCACTACTTCCCGAGCTTCAACTTTGCAACAAAAGAGAAAAAGAAATACATGTTTTTTGCTCCACAAGTACAAGCAAATCCACGTTACATTTCTTGTGTGGTAAACAGTAACTTGAAGTTCGCGCTTGTGCTGATTCTGTCTGGTTATTTTGATATCTTCGCAGTCAATTCTCTTACGAGCTTGGCAGCAACCATGGCAGTCATTCCATCAACAGTATCACGTTGCGGGTTGAATTCAACAACATCTGCAGCTACAACATCACCTTTAAGGTTGTGAAGTATGTTGCAAACGTCACGAAAAGAGAGACCTCCTGGCTCAATGTGAGAGACGCCGGGGGCAAATGCCGGATCCAGACAGTCCACATCTACTGAAATGTACACACCCTTTACGCCTTCACCAAGTTTCTGCCAACAAAATGAATCAATTACAGAACAAAATTTGAAAGAACTTTTGCAAGATATCCAAGGCATCCATAGGTACAGGTCCTACAGGATGATAAAATTAGTAAACAAAATTATACCAGAAATGTTACTCAGTTCTTCGGCCAAATACAATATACAAAAGTGGGACCTGCACGAACAAGCTGTGCGAAAAAAAGGCTTCCTTTTTCTGGTTCAGAAACAACTTGGGCGAAATAGGGTTTTACCGGGAATTGGAAACCGTGGATTTTTTAGTTTTCGCCATCTGTTACTGGTTGAGCCAATGGGATGGAAAAGCATAAAAAGGTTTCTTACCTCTCTACAACTAACAAACGACGGCATGAGATGCAACAAGAGTCTAATCTTGAAAAGCAATAGGGTGTACAGACCATGTAATCTTCTAAATCTGTCTAACTCCTTTTCTCCTGGAACCATCTTTGCAAATCAATTACCTATTAGTGAACCCAACCAGTATTTTTCTAGGATAGATCAAGTATAAAAACGCCATTGGTAAGACTGACGGTGAGCACTGAGTAATCCATTCTTTCACCTCAAATATACACATGTTTTGACTACTATACAGTACGAACCTTGGCTCAACATATTTCATTGCTCATCATACTGTGCCACTTTAAATATTATGCCAACATATAATTCAAGTGTGATGTCTGATTAAGTCATACCACAATGAATTTCTGCCCATAAAATATTCTTTATAAAACAACAAGTGAAAAATCAAGAAAAGCATAAAATAAAAAAAAGGATCATTGTGAAAGAAGTGAAACAACAAGGAAATGACTAAGAAATGAAAATTCAAAAGCAGAAGCAATATAGTCACCAGATTCTCCAACAATTGGCGATCCCTTGAAAATGTGCGCATTTCATATTGCTCCACACCAAACCTTTTCGCTTGTTCACGGCCTTCCTTTGTAATTGATCTGATTCCTACCTGCAGCAGTACAGCAATTTGTATTTACTAATTTCCCTTTCCTAAAGAGCAGAAATTATCCAACTTTCAACATTTAAAATACGATTATGAAAAGGAGTTCCAGACTACATCATCTGATATTTCAAGGCATGCATTAATTGATAATAAACCTCGAAGTCTACAGTATGAATAGGCAAAACCAGTTGATCCGAAATTTTAACTGCTATATTTCTGTACAACTTTTATTAGTAAGACTATTACCCAAAAAAACCTGTTAAAAGAAACCATAAATTTGGTCTGAATAAATTCAAATTTTAATTTTGATGTAGATATTAAATATAACATCACATATATAAGACAGCGATTCAAAAATTCAGATTACCTGCAAAAGTCGACGAGCATAACCACCCTCCATAATTCGTGCAAAAGAAGATGCATGAGAATATTTGTTTCCCTCAAAGGCATGATAAATATCAGGATGAGCATCCAGGTGAAGAATATCGACAGGTCCCCCAAGCTTCTCAGATACTGCTCTCACCACTGGAAATGAAATGGAGTGGTCACCCCCTAACACTAAAGGGCGTAATGGATCCTGAAGAGTCATTAAATAAATAATCAATACTGTTTAAAGCAATGTACGGAATGTAGAAATAAAATGTACAAAAACTAAAGCCAAGGCTCTTGGCCTTTAATGGAAGAGAACATCCTTTATCATGTAGAAATCTTTGGAAAGGAAAGCTTACTTCTCCCATGACTAGCTTTACAGATTCAGTTATGATGCTCATCAGTCTATCATCATCTACACCACAATCTCGTAACTCCTGGACTGGCACATCACCAACATCAGTCAAGACCCGTGGGTCATTTAGCTCCTTGCCTACATACCCCAGCATCTTGTTACAGAAGAAAATTTATATTGACAAATATATTTAAAAATGGAAAATGAAGAAAGCAAGCTAGTGATACTTAATAGATGATGTACATTTCACACAGTGACAAATAGCAAAACATTGGGAGAGTTTGTTGATAAATTTTATAGCATAGAGTTCCACAACGGAACAGCAATGCTGCTAAACCCATTTGCAGGAGAAACATTGTCACATTCATACATAGATGGGCAATCAGGCATGACAAAAAGCAGACCACTGGAAATGTTGTCAAGTTCATTACAGGTTTCACAGGCTCTTCATGGATGAAAATTCATGCTGCTAAAGTTTGACGGGTGCTACATACAATTTCAGATGCAGAATATAAATTTGAAATTTCTGTCCAGCCACCCACGAGCATCCCATGGATCTAACTGATTTTTTTATCTAATAGATAAAATTAAGGTAACTCATTTCCTGAAAGTTTGGCCACCAGAGGAAATATGATAAGAAAATTACATGTGATTCTTTGATAAAAGAAGCAGAAGACGAAGGGAGCATCGCATTTGACATATAGCAGAATATTAATTCTAGAAAATACATAAAAATCTGATATAGTCTAAGAAACAAGGAAACTTCATTCATAGAGCCAACAGTTTTGTTCAAAAATAAATTGACCAATGGAGAATTGTATGCAACGGCAAGGCTATAAAGAAATTGGAAAAGTTTTACGTATAAGTTCCGTAAGAACTTGAAAATAAATATATCTGAATTGAGAACCATGCATTGGAAACTAAATCCAACATTCTCGGCCGGAGTATAGAGCAATAAAAAGTGAAAGCTTGTTATAAAAAATTGTATTTTCTGGCCTAATGGGTGATGCATAACCCCACCCACCAAGTGGAAAAAATCTCCCCCTCCCTCTTTGCATGTCTGAGCAAATTGTGAAAGAGAAAAAAAACACAATAAATATATTTAACCCAGTCTTATCTTCCTTTAAAATTTAGACATCTATGTCACAGTAAAATGATAGATGGGCAAGATTTAATCATTTTCCAGTACCGAAACAGCACTACCCATCATAGAACAACTAGCCATCTGGTGTAAAATATTATTTTGGGCTAACAGAAAATTTAATGCTGATATAGCTTGTTTAAAATAGTATGAATATTTACCTTCTTCTGTTGTGGAATTTGTGCTGCCACACCAAATAGCCTCTCTTATACGAGGGGGTGCAAATGCTGGCCCCTGGAGAAATGAAGAGTTGTGTCCTAGAGGAACTCCAAGTAAAGATGTTGAAGCTACAACACCTCCTAGAGCTCGCAGAAGTTCCCCCTTTGAAAGAGAAAAAGTAGTATTAAAAATAACTCAGATAATATTATGATAATAGTAACAACAATAAAAAACAAATTTAGAAAGAAAAATCCCATTGTGAGGTAAATATTTATCGAAAATATTATATAATCTCATTTCGGAAAGGGAAGCATAATAAAATTTCATGCATGTAACTACACCAATCAGCACCAGGAGGAGCGTTAGGCAAAATACCAGTCAAATCCTAAAATAAGTCCAATCCATTATGCCTTTGTGTCATCTTGCCTATATTTATTTAATTATCTCATCTTAACTGATTCGAAGGAAAAGATGTGGTTTTCCTTGTAAAGCTAAGGCATATGTAACTCTTACTGAAGATTAAAAAAAATTCAATGCAGTATTGGTCTATGTTTTACACTGTTGCAGAACTATATTTTTTCCTCAATCCAGTTAATTGTATATTTTGAGATGGGTGAGAGAGATTTGTTGATTGTAAGAAGTGCTTCTCATACCAAGACATAACTCAAGAGTAGGAGCAAAGAAAAAAAAGTGTGCAAATGTAGAATGGGTAGTTGAGACAGAACAAACGAAGTGGAAAAATTGTGTAGAGAGGACAACACTGCCCACAAGAATGACAAGACATCTGTCTACTGGCATTTACACAAAACGTCTGTCTCTGCTATTCAATATGAACGAAGTCGTGACCCACTCAACAAATGAACTTATTCTCTTCAAAACAAGAAAATTTACAAACTAGAACTATAAGAAGACCAACCATGTCTACTTCTAATTACATCGCGTAGAATATGTAATTCTCAAATGTGCATATGCATTGTCTCGCATAAAATATGTAATTCTCAAATGTGCATGTGCATTCGCAAGGACATAAACAACACAACTTTTAAGGTGTCCAGACTCCAGAAACATAGTAGTCCAGTTGTTACCATTGGCTCCACTCATTTGTCAAGTAAAGCCTTGAGTAAGACTCTGTTTGGAAAATTTATAAATTGGTCAATCTTCATTTTCAGCCTCACATTTCAATGGGCCCTCAAGTATTATTCACGTATCCGCCACTCATTTCTTTCGATTTATAATCCCAAACAGAGGCTAATTTATCATTTCAGAACATCTAGTGCTGAAAATTCTGGCACTATAATAAATGGAATCCATAATCAAATTCAGAGACATCTCTGAACCAAAATTTCATTTATTCTAATTGGTTAGAGGACCAGATAATGTCAAACATGGGGCAAGACAATAAATAATTAAGTTATACCCTGAGTTTTGCCCTCTCACGAATAAGTGTAAGGGATGCCTCTATAACCCGATTCTGCCCTTTCTCTATCAAGTCTTTTGGAACATTTGCCGCATTCAACCTCTGCAAGTAGTGAATTCCCATCTTCCCTATGTTCTTCATTCTGGTCAGATTTTGGAACTTCTGTCTAACTGAAATAATAGATAATGTAATAAAGATACAAATATTCAATGTATTCTCAGAATGTAGGGAAAATATGTTAGGAGAGAAACCAAAATTTGGAGGGGAAGAAGAAAGCTAACCTTAGCAGCTTTGAATGTATTCAATTTACAGTTCTCACCTATCCATACGTGAGAAGAGGGAATAAACCTGTACAGGAAACACCTTTTCTAAAGGACAAATGAAGTAAATCCTGGAGCTAAATAAACACCGATCAGGAATTAGACTTAACAATTAACATATTCCAATATACTTGAAAGATCAATTTCTCCTGCCTAATTTCTTATTATCTAACTTTCTTTCTTTCTTCAAAGACCTTCAACTTGAAAAGGATAATAACATAACACTTTTCAGTCTCCAATTCATATCTCAGAAGTCAGACCAAACTTAATTTTCACACCATCCATTAGACTGCTAAAAGCTACCCGCAAATTATCATGTAAAAACACCTTGGGCATTAATTTTTACCAATATTCCTAAGATAAAGATCAGTTTTTTTTTAATGAAAACTGAAAATAGACACATAAATCAAATAATTTTCAATTCTAAGCGGGATGAAAATTAAATTGAAGGAAAATAGTGTTTTTTTTTATCCATTTCTCTATTGTTTCCAGTGTTATAATGATGTCATAAAGTTAAAATTCCTTTCCAGATTTTTTTCTTCCCAGAATGTTGTCAAAATTGAGAGGGGAAAACAGCGAAAGAAACAAAAACAAATTTGATGCTAACAGTATATACCAGTATCCCACCAAAAGAAACAACTGACTGCGAATCTAAGCATCCAGGACCAGTATCGCCCTGATTGTATTAACCTTTCGGTGAATGTTTGGTAGGCAGCATGGAATAGGAGTAAAGAACAATACTACTATCCAATAATCCCACCAAACATACTATCAGGTATGGGCAAATCACAAAAGGCAGGTATAGAATTCCCAACTCGATATCACAAAACTGTTATATATATAAGAAATTGCAAGAAACAAGACGCACCTAACGGGAGAAGTGGCAAGAGGGTGCGGGCAGAATAGGCAACGATTCACTGTGAATTTCTTTCTCTCTGTGTGTGTGGGGGCGAAGGAGAACGAGGGTTTTAGTGTGGGGGTTAATGGNCCCAACTCGATATCACAAAACTGTTATATATATAAGAAATTGCAAGAAACAAGACGCACCTAACGGGAGAAGTGGCAAGAGGGTGCGGGCAGAATAGACAACGATTCACTGTGAATTTCTTTCTCTCTGTGTGTGTGGGGGCGAAGGAGAACGAGGGTTTTAGTGTGGGGGTTAATGGGGACGAGGACGAGGACGAGGACGAGGACGAGGAACAGAATTCGTGCAGCTTTTTTGATGGCTGGTTGCAGAATTGGCAGTGACAGGATGCGGCTATTGGAGCATGCGTCAGCACCAATCTGATTACAGATTACACATTCCGAGATCGACACATCTTATTAATTTTTATATATCAATATTAAATTCGATCATGCTGTTCCATCCTAAGAGAAAAAGTTGCTACTCAAATGATAAGATTAAAACAGACGTTGGTCCAATATTATTGGACAATTATAAAAAAATTCATACAGTGCTGCTTTGGCAATTAGAAAAAATAATAATAAAAAAAATTCATACAACGCAGCACCAGTCACAGCCCTGATTTTTAACCCTGTTTGAGTAGCATTATTAACAGAGAAACGATGACCTCTTTCCTTACAGAAATAATGTTTGTTATTAAATTTTGAATTTTGCTATGTTACATAGTGTTACGTGGCACTCTAATCATTTGTCAGTTTAAAATATAATTGATTTTTTCATCCAATCTTTTCATTGCACATCATATTATTTAATCCATTGTATATATTTTTTATATACAATTAGCAAAATTTTTAAATTAATATATATTTTTTATCATTTAATTTTATAAAATTTACTACTTATTATCCATATATTATGTTGAAGGGAAAATTATAGTCATGGTACTAAAACTTTCACTTTTATGCAGACTTGATTCAAACATTTAATTTGTAACACCCACAATATTAAACCTTTAAAAACAACTCTTACCTGAAATCTAAATTGACAAAAATTGTTAGTTTGACCGTTAGATGATCCAATAAATTATTTTGATCAATTTTAAAAGGGGTAAAATGATAATTTTTGAATTATATTTTTTTTAAAATAAAAATCCAACAAATTGTTCATCATCTC
>CAIGRT010086937.1:0-28639 GCA_903798405.1 Fraxinus platypoda
CTCATTTAAGTGATTTTAGTTAATTATTAAAAAAAGTTTTAAAAAAACCAATTCTCCCCCCCCCCTCTTGGTTAGTTATGTTCTCCAACTTTTTATCTTCTATTGATTCAACCACATCAACAAAGGTAAATTTACCAAATGGATCATCTGCCCCTGTTAGTCACATTGGAAAAGTAAAAATTGCTGAGAATTTGTCCCTTGAACATGTCCTTTGTGTGCCTACTTTCTCCTTCAATCTACTATCAGTATCTAAACTAACCAAAGCTTCAAATATACTTGTGTTTTTCTCTGCCTCTCATTGTTTTATACAGGATCCTGCCAGCAAGAAGATGATTGGTTTTGCTAGAGAGAAGGATGGCCTATATCATCTCATCCCAGTCCAAACCAACATTCCATACTCACTTTCACAACATTTCACAGCATCTGTTGCTCCCCCTATCAATTTCAAACTTTGACATTATAGACTTGGGCATATTTCTAGTGTTAGGATGTCTAAGATTCCTTACATTTCCTCTCAATTCTCTTGCAAAGACTTGAATAAATGTGAGATCTGTCCTTTAGCAAAGCAGAAGAGATTACCATTTCCTTTTAGCAATTCCGTTTCAACTGGACTTTTTGATTTAGTGCATTGTGATATATGGGGTCCATTTCATGTTTCTTCCTGTGATGGCTATAAATATTTTCTTACTATAGTTGATGATTATTCCAAATGCACTTGGGTTTACATGATGCAATCAAAAGTTGAAACCCGTAGCCGTCTAAAAAGATTCCATCAAATGGCACTTACACAATTTCAAACCAAAATTAAAGCCTTTCGAACTGATAATGGAGCTGAGTTCCTCATGAATGATTTTTACACTTCACATGGTATTCTCCACCAAAGGAGCTGTGTTGAATCCCCACAGCAAAATGGTATTGTTGAGAGAAAACACTAGTTCATTTTACAAGTTGCCAGGCACTACTTTTTCAATCAAATGTGCCTCTCATTTTCTGGAGTGATTGTGTCCTGACAACAATCCATATCATTAACAAAATTCTTTCTCCATTTCTTGACAATAAGACTCCTTATGAGATACTCTATCAGAAACCAGCTGACTATATACTCACCTTCGAACTTTTGGATGTCTGTGTTTTGCAAGCACCCTTCCTAGTCATCGACACAAATTTTCCCCTCGAGTATCAAGGTGCATTTTCCTTGGTTATCCACTTGGTACCAAAGGCTATAAAGTTTATGACTTTGAAAGTCACAGAACATTTATCAGTCGAAGTGTAATTTTTCATGAGTTATCATTTCCTTTTAAAAGCTTTTCTCATCATCTTCCAGATGATCCCCATATCTTCCCTATACTTGAACATTCCTCTGATTTTTCTTATCAAGCTCCCTCACACATTATCCAACCTTCAGACACTCGCAGAAGGCAACCTGATATTAGTGCAGTAGGTGAAACCAGCTCTTCTCCTTCTCTCCCTTATGTATCAGATAATATCCTTATTGTTAACCAACATGTGATTAGAAAATCTTGTCGGCAGAAAAATCCACCTTCATACTTAAATGATTATCATTGCAATATGCCTTCCACCTCAACAACAATCCAGTCATCCATCATGCTAGCAGGACCTCCTATCTCTGGTAAGCCCTTTTCCATTTCTAATTTTTTATCAAGTGCTAGAGTTAGCCCCAAACACAGAGCTTTTTTTACTTCTATTTCAAATGTCTATGAACCAAGATTTTTTAAGCAAGCCATTAAATTTCCACATTGGCAAGCTGCCATGGATAGTGAAATAAAGGCCCTTGAAGCAAACAACACTTGGTCTCTCACTCCTTTGCCACCTGATAAACACACAATTGGTTGTAAATAAGTGTACAAGGTTAAATTTCAGGCTGATGGCTCTGTCGAGATGTATAAAGCACGTGTAGTTGCCAAGGGTTATACTCAACAAGAAGGCTTGGACTTCTTTGACACATTTTCTCCTGTGGCAAAGTTAACTTCTATCCGTGTTCTCTTGGCTATTGCAGCAGTAAATAATTGGTTCCTTCATCAATTAGACGTCAACAATACTTTTCTCCATGGTGATCTCCATGAAGAGGTATACATGGACATCCTCCAGGTTATCCCAATCATGATCCATCCCTTGTTTGTAAACTGAACAAAAGTCTCTATGGACTCAAACAAGCATCACGCCAATGGTTCGCAAAATTGACTTCCAGCCTTCTGTCATTTAGTTTCCATCAGTCTAACTCTGATTCGTCTTTGTTTTTACAGTCTACTAGTGATTATTTCTTGGTTCTATTGGTTTATGTTGATGATATCCTTCTTGCAAGTAATAATCTTGGTGTCATTCAGAACCTCAAGAAATTCCTTGATGAACAGTTCACAATTAAGGATCTGGGGAAAATAAAGTATATTCTTGGATTGGAGGTAGCTCAATCCCAGCACGATATTAGCCTTTGCCAGAGAAAATATGCCTTGGATATACTTGATGATTCTGGATTTTCTGGCTATAAGCCTATGGGTTTTCCTATGGAATCTTCTCTTAAACTCACAACAACGGAGGATGACTTATTACCTGTCCTAAAGTCTATAGACGCTTCATTGGCCGGCTCATCTATCTCACTATTACAAGGCCTGATTTGTCCTACTCCATCCAGGTCCTAAGTTAGTTCATGTCTAAACCAGTTTAGTCTCACCTTCTTGCTGCTTATAGAGTCCTTCGATATATTAAGGCAACCCCTGATCAGGGCCTTTTCTTCTCTTCTACTTCTGATCTCCAACTGAAAGCATAACGTGACAGTGATTGGGCTGGTTGCCTTGACACAAGGAGAAGCATTACTGGTTTTGCCATTTTCCTTGGGGACTCCTTAATTTCTTGGAAGTCTAAGAAGCAATCAACTATAAGTCGATCTTCTACTGAGCTGAATATAGAGCTTTGGCGTCTATAACCTGTGAACTTCAGTGGCTGATTTATCTTTTGAATGATTTGGCTATTGCTCATTCACACCCAGCTCTTTTGTATACTGATAGTAAATCTGCTCTGTCTATTGCCACTAATCCTATCTTACAGGAGAAAACTAAGCATATTCAGATCGATTGTCACATCGTTCGAGAGAAGGTGCATTCTGGCCTGATCAAAATCATTCATGTTCCTTCTCATCATCAACTTGCAGATATCTTCATCAAGCCCCTTAGCTCTATCTCGTTTCATTCTCTAATCTCTAAGATGGGCATTTTGAATATCCATGCCCCTCTTGAGGGGGGTCTGTTACGACACAGATATTCACCAGCAAAAAGGATCAAAGGTGAAACCAGCTAGCAAACTAGAGAAGAGCAACCCCGCTGGAGGCAAAAGTACTTCAGTTGATGTTGTTAATTAGTTGAATAGATACTTCAGTTAGCATCAAGTTGTTAGACAGTTAGTAAGTTAGCTTAATTGTCTATAAATAACCAGTTGTAATTCACTTTGAGTTCAAGTTTTTCAATTAATGGAAATTCCCAAATTCTCGCCTTCTTCTTCCCAATTTCGTTGAATTCTGCCATTGCAGATTCATTTTCTATCTTTAATTGATGAATTTAACACCTTTAGACTTTTCGCAATTTCCTATATTGTTTTGGTAATAGATGCTTTTTTTCTCAAGCGACAATGCTGAACAGGAAAAATACTGGCTTGAGATTTTAGCGGTGTTTCATCCAGCTGCCATTTTGGGTTAGCGTCACTATTTAAGCGCTTGTCGCTACTATATCCTTTGATTATATCTTATGGTGATAATTTTTTCTTGATTTTCCTTCACATGATTTATTTCCACCAGAGTACGACGAAGTTTCATGGTTTACTTGTTTCAAGTTTCCCAGTGCCAATTTGTTGATGATACAAATTGGATCAACAAATCCTACTTACCTAACTACAATTTTTACTTCCTAATCATACTAATTTAGATGCTCGGATAGAAGCAAGAAGTAAAATAGCTATTAGAGAGTGAGATATTTGAATTGCAAGCCTTCTTCTTAAAATGAGGAGGTATTTATAGATTTTCTTTCAAGTATTGGAGTAATTTTGTCCTTTTAAGAGAATGACAGATGTGAGCTCTTTGTTGGTTGATTCTAACTGATTTAGTTATAAAAATCACGCTTTACGGATATGTTGACAGCTTGTAGCTAACCTGAAATGGAGAGTAGTTCGCTTTATCTTATGCTAACCTCTTAGATTTTTGTTCCCTTTGTACATTCTCTACATGTCTCGCAGATGTTTTAATATAATTTGCGGAGTGGGGTTTTTAAGTTAATAAGGGACTTTTGTGCATCATCATTATCAAGGTGTTTTGAATTGATTTAAGAGCTTGTTTGGCTAAGCTTAAAAAGTTCACTTTTAAGTAAAAAAATAACTTTTGCGTGTTTAGGGTATTCCCTACACACAAGGTTTTGGATTTGGGAAATCAGAAAATCACAATTTCTCGTTACATCATTTTTTTAACAATTTTTTTCTTTTAATATGATCTCCTTGGTACCCGTTACTACGCCCACCCTACCTCTACCTATTCTCGATCCTATGTTCTCTTTGATAATTATCTCCCAATCCAATCCCCTTATTACTCTAGATATGATATCCATCCCTCCCACACAGGCTCATCTCCTTCCTTAAGTGGCTCTTCCCCTCCTAAAATGATCCCTATTACCCTTTCCCCATATCGTACCATTACTTACCTTGTTCGTCTACATAACTATATATGTCCTACCTTCCACCTAATACATCATCTCATCACTTCACTATGTCTTTAGGTACATTCTATCCCTTCTATAAATTCCTTTTGTTGTTGGGATTTTTATAAATCAAAAAATGTATACTTTAGACATTTACTCCAGAAATCTTAGCATGCGTCCTGCCCGCTTTCCTATGGAATGCAATTTGAAACTCTCTCTAGATGATGGTCATCCTTTATCTGATTCCCAAACTTATCCTAGGTTGGTTGGGTGTCTCATTTATCTAATCATCCCCCATATAGATATTGCTTTCTCTGTGAATATCCTCAGTTGGTTCTTGCAAAATCTTAGGACTTCACACTATGCTTTCCCTATCATTCAATATCTTAAAGGCACTCCTAGTCAGAGACTCTGATTTCCTTCAACATGTGATTTTTAGATTTCAGCATTTTCTAACGTTAATTGGATCAGTTGTCCTACCCCTTAACGCTCTACTATAGGCTTTTTTATTTAGCTAGGTAATAGTCCCATTTCTTGGAAAAATAAAAAGCAAAATGTTGCTTCTTGTACTTTAACAGAAGCCGAAAATCGTGGCATGGCCTCTACTTATGTGAACTTGTGTTGTTAAATAACTATTGAATGATCTACGAGTGTTCTATCATCATCTCGTGCTACTCTTTATAATAATGAGCCAGCATTACATATTACTCATAATCCAATTTCTCATGAACGAACCAAACGCATTGAGATTGATTTTCACATAGTTCGTGAAAATTACTGCTCATGCCTCTTTCGCCCAATTCACATTTCCTCTTCTGCAGAGGTGGTTGATATCTTCACCAAAGCTTTTAGTCAAGATCTCTTTGTTTATTTTACTTGCCTATTACAAGCCTCCATGCTCCAACTTGAGATGGAATGTTACGTAATCCAAGCTTTCCATGTACAACTTCCTTGATCGTAACTTCACATGATTCTAGTTTTCCATATTTGAGCTCCTTGATTATAGCTTCTTGTTATTCAATCTTAGTTGTATATGCTGCATAAACTTTGACTATACATTCTACCAAATCAATGATAAATGACTTATCCTCATTCAATTACAAATATTATCACCATTAGAGGGTTTTAGAATCATAAACCGTTTATTGTACTATCAAGTGTCGCATAATATCTCTTTTATCGTTGATTCATATATGTAAGGGTCAAATTAGTTCCTTTATTTTCAAGTTGAAAATTTTTTGGGTAAAATTCTAAATATGCAATATATAATACAATTTTCATCTCAAGTGCATAACTATCTCTAGATGTTTGGATCATCAATTGTTTTCACAAACTTACATTGTGCTTCCTTCTAATAATATGGCTTACATTTTTTTAGGTTCAATGAACATGGAGAAGATGGTAGAAATGCTACGAAAGAATGTACTTCCAAATTGATTTCAAGCCATATGTTTTTGGCATTTTGGGAAAGTTTCAATACGCATTGATGTGAGGCTCCTTTAATTTTTATTTATCTTCTAAAACCTAGATTTTAATGAATAAATGAAGGTTGAAAACCTTCTTTAACATGGTTAACATTTTTCATTAATATATAAAGTTACTGTATATTGATGTTTGGAGACACATTTTGCAGCCTAGGACTTTCGTTGCTGCCTTTATATTCCCAAATGAGTTGGGCGGCATTTGCTTCGATTTTGGTAGTCCTGTTTAAATTATTCAATAACATTTAATATTTGTTTGGTAAATTATGGTTTATAAATAAAAATAGTAAGAGTATTAATGGATCCCAAAAAATGTGTTGATAATTGTTAGAATTCGAACAAGAATTGTATTTGTTGATACCACTTGTTAGGAATAAAAGAAACGAGATTATATGGCATAATATGAAATAGCAATCACAACACAAGAACAATTGACTAATGAATGAAGAATTTATTAATATGGACAGAGAATACAAAGAATATTGTGTATCTAATCCAATTCCAACTCTCTTAAAGTCATACAAAAGCAAAGAATCATGTGGACAATACATAAGCCCCAAAAGAATATGTTATGGTTAGAAAGAGGATAAAAACCACATTCAAAGAAGGAAACACAATTTTTCCGAATATATACACTGCTCGAGTGACAAGAGAGCGCTAGGCAGGTGCAAAGTTTCTGCTGATTATTTAACGACACTGCTCGAGCGCTATAGCAAACAACCAACTAGCAAAATTACGACGACTTTTTCTCCCCGGTTCATAATTTGATATCTTGAAGAACACTTCAACCAAAACTCCAATACCTACTAGATTTGTGTTAAACCATTGCAATGAACAAAGTTTCAAAATTTCTCCACCTGGAGATAAATCCAATTGCAAGGAATAAGTCAATGGCTTTTCAACAAAAAAACTTTCCAACCAAAAAGTTCTTATCCACTTCCATAAAATTCAACTAGGACAAATCCAATCAATTGAATCTAAGTGTTTCTCAACATAATTACCTCAGGCACTAAAATTTGCTTGAATTATCAGCACGAGCAACAAAATCACAAATAATTCAAAAGTTACCAAACGGGCCGAAACACGTCCTGAAATAGAATCAACATAACCAAATGCTCCTTTGAAGGTTCCTTACTAGACTAAGGCCTCGTTTGTTTCAGATTAAAATCAGATTTTAATTTAAGTCAAAATCAAACAATCAATATTAACCACATCTTTCATGGGTCCCACAACTTTTCAACCACACATTTCAAAAACTTCTATCACAATCTACTAAAAATATAATTTTAATCTCCACCAAACACACGATTTAATTTAAGTCAAAATCAAACAATCAATATTAACCACATCTTTTATGGGTCCCACAACTTTTCAACCACACATTTCAAAAATTTCTATCACAATCTACTGAAAATTTAATTTTAATCTCCACCAAACACTCACTAAATAACTTCAACCACACTTAAAGCATACGCCACTAAATCTGCTTTCATATACCTCTATGGAGGCCTAATATTTCTTCTGGATCTGTCTCTAGCAATTGAATATGATGACACCACCGATGGTGGTGACAAAGTGGCATTATCCATAACCTCTAAATTCGACCGAGATGTATTCTTCAACAAGGACCCAAACCAAACTCCAATGGCACAGTACCAAACTAAATATACACCAAAGTACTAAACATTTGCTGATTCATCTTCAAAGATTTACACAACCTTGCAAGATATGCAACTGGGACCTTCATTGCCACTCCAACACAACATATGCACCTTTACAAACCTTCAAGACTCCACCTTCACCAATAAACTTATACCTTTATGAATCAAGAGTAGTCAAGGAGAAAAGATTTCTCTTCAAATTTGGAACATATCTCACTGCATAAAGTGTTCTGAACATCCTATCCAACATTGCACATCAGAAATAACTAAAAGTTCTATATCACTCAAACAATTCTTTGAACATCTATTTTATGTGAAGTTTTTGATTGCCTTTCCTTCTAATTTGCAGCTATTTTTTTTATTATACAACTTATAGCAATCCTTCTTAATGTGCCTATTCTTCTTGCAATAGTTACAAACTTTATTACCCGAGTTATACTTCGAACGGCCCCATTCATAACCACCATAAATAACAAGGCCTTATCCTTGAGTCTCGGATCTAATAAGATGCTTCATCTTCTTCTTTGAATATAAAGCATCATAAACTTCCTCAATAAAGACATGTATGAAGCTGCTTAACCTCCAATGTTTCCAAATCAGCAACAATTTCTTAAAAGATAACAAGGTGATTTTCTAGAGATATACCTTATGTCATACGATGAGAATACAAAAGCTACTTCAGGTACAATTTGCTAGTTAGACTCTTAATAATGCACAATTACTCCAACTTCAACATTACGTAGGTGTAGTTTTCTCCTTCAAAACATTCTGAAAAATATGATTTGAAAGATGAAGGTAAATTTGAGAAAGGGCTTTTTGATCCTTACGTTGTTTCTCTTCCAAAGACTAATTTGAGGGCGTCTTGTCAAATCTCACTAAGACGTTGTTATCCAAAAATGGAATATCATATTTCATGGTTATCATCAATTCAAAAAAAAAAAAATCTCGAACAAATCAAACCTTAAGCTTTGATACCACTTGTTAGGAATAGAAGAAATGAGATTATATGGCATAGTATGAAGTAACAATCACAATACAAGAACAATTGGCCGAGGAATGAAGAATTTATTATTATGGAGAGAAAATAAAAAGAATATTTTGTATCTAATATAATTCTAACTCTCTCAAAGTCATATGAAAGTCAAGAATAACGTGGACTATATATAGAACCCAAAAGAATATGTTATGGTTGGAAAGAAGATAAAAAATGGGGTCAAAAGAAGGAAATAAAATTTTTTCGAATATACATGCGCACGAGCTCCAGCGGGTGCCAAGTTTCTACTGATTATTTGACGACGCCACTAGAACACTTGGCTAGCAGCCAGCTAGCAAAATTGTCGTGACTTTGTCTCCCCGATCTATAATTTTATCTGTTCAAGACCGCTTCAACAAAAATTTCAAAATCCACTAGAATTTGAGTCAAACTACAACAACAATAATGAATAGTGGTTATGAATGTTTAGTTTAAATTTGATTGAATTCATAGACCAATTTAAATTATATCCAACCAAAATTTTCTTTTCTACTTGATTTTACAATTATGGGCTTGTTTGAGCCCCATTATTTGGCAAAGAATACATTTTTGAAAAGTGATTGATGGAGAATGTATGGTTAAAAAATAAGATAAAGTTTTGAATTTGCGTTTAATATTATTTTATTAAAGAATGTGTAATTGAAAAAAGGAGAGAGAAAAATATATTTTGAAAATAATGGGGATCAAATAAGGGATTTGTTAATAAATATGTATCTTTACCCTTATGTGCGATTTCTACAACCATAATATCAGCCAACCCGACTTTTTCAGACTCTTATTTGAATTGATATGCTACACATGCAATTTGAACACGCGTACATGACACTTTTGCATCTTGTTTGATGTGAGTTAACGTCATTAACTTGATTTACATTTTTTGGCTGTGTACTCTTCGATGCATTGTAATTTTTCCTAGGATGAAGAACTCTATTTCAAGGAGGCAACACAAGAAAACGAAAAGAAAGATGGAGTACACATATCTATGAAGAGATGGTAGATGATTATTTTTGTACATGGTTTCAAATTAGGCTTTACATGCTTAAACATGGGTGCATTCTTCATTTCTCTAATGTTGTATTTTGTAGTATGTTCTTCTTTCGGTCGATTTAAGCCTAACAAGTTACACTAGAAAATTCCTTGTTCACGGGTGGAATACTACGTAGTTGGGCACATTCAAATTTTATTTTTTCTTCTTGTATCTAAAAAACAATGCATCGAAGTATGTTTCTTGAAGAACAAAACTTGCTAATGTGTACTGGAATTTGTTGCTATTTCTTGTTCTGTTCTTGCACGATCCATCTAAAGAGTGGTGACACGTTAGAGTTTTAGATTTATTGTTATTTTGCTTACTCCCTAAAAATGTATGAGCCAAAAATTTAACATTTGTTAAATTGCATTGAAGTTCACTGGACTTTCACCATACAGTAAAGTGTCGATAAATGAATGTTTGATAAATTAATAACTTCAGTTATTTAATAGAAATTTTCAATCCCAACTCGAGCTAATATTAAAATCTCGCTAAATGCATAAGATAATAATTTTATTTAAATTTTTTTAAGATCCAACATAAATAATAATTGGTTAAATATGTGATCATTTTCACTAAGATAATTAAAGAGATTCTTGTCATCCATCGCATTTTGTTCATTTATTGATAAATTAGTAATTCCTCTAAAATAATAATTTTTTTCAATCCAAAAATTATTATTTTATAGAAATCTTAATGTACTTTCATTTCGATTATGTCAATGAGCCTTGACACGTCTCTCGAAGATAATGGTGATGCCCAACGTGTCGGTCCATTTTCATCAAATAGTGCTATTCATCCTAAGTTTTAATCATCGCCAATTTAGGAACCATCACAAATTTTATCATACTTGAAATTAAGTCACCAAGCTTCAATTTGGTGCAACTCAATCACTATTTAAAACCCATGTTCTAAAAGGCGCGCAAATGAGCCACCTAGGCGCGACGCGCGGAGAAAAAGCGTCGAATTCGAGGTATGAGCGGAAAATGCGTTTTTGACTTTTTTGTTCTAAAATGCGCGCGCCTAGGCGTTCATTTGCACGCATTGTCCCGCCTAAGCGCGCCTAGACGGCACATTTTAGAACAAATTTTTTTTTGGTAAAAAATCTATTTTTTTTATATAAAAATATATTTAATGCCTTAAAAATACGAGACGTATTATGGCGCTTATTTTTAGCATTGACACGCCTAAACTTGTGATATACGCATTTTAGAACACTGCTTTAAAACTTATTTGATGTAGATTTTTTTAGAATAAATTTTGTAAAAAAATAATTTATTTTTAGAGAATATGTAGTTAAAGAGTAAGAAAAAATTATATATTCATACTTAACTTTATTTTATTAGAAAAAATATATGATTAAATAAATTTAAAAAATAAGTTGTAAAAAATCTATATAAATAGTGGAATTGTTTTCTTTAAATTTGTTTATGGGTATTTACTAAGCAAGGGGTAGATTAGAAAGAAGGAAGAATAAAACTGGAATTGAGATGTATATATGAAACTGACGAACTCCATTCTTCATAGTTCATGCCCTGCTATGGTAAGCCCCCACACCCCCCCTCCCCCCTTGGCTACCCCCACCCTGACCTCTGTCTCTCTCTGTCTCTGTCTCTGTCTCTCACACACACACACACACACACCCACAGAAACATACTGAAAATCTTTGCTTAACAATTGAGTTTTGGGTATCATTCCGTGATGAACTCAGGATTACCTCAAAACAGTAGTGCCCTCTCAACTCCTCGCCGAACGTGGTTCCCACCTCGTCGTCATCAACCCAGGTACACCCAATATTCCAATATTTCTGGGTTGCTTTTGAATTATTTTTTCTTGTGTGTAATTCTTGGTTCCGCAAACATAAGTAGGATTGGCGTCTCGTAAAACAGGACATTCCCCTAAATCACACACATATATTCTCAGAGCCCACTTTCTTATTTTTAATCTTCAATTCGATTAAAAATAATCGAATTGAACTTTTAATTTTCTCTTTTGTGTAATCTATCTCTTTTGTGTAATCTAGGTTCAGCAAATATAAGAATATGATTCACACAACAGAGCATTCCCCTAAATAATATGTTCAATTGTATTCTTGTAAAATTCTTGGTTTCCGTTTAACTTTTCTATATTTTTTTTTTTCCTTGCGTGTAATCTAGGCTCAGCAAACATAAGAATAGGACTGGCACAACAGGACACTCCTCTAAATGTTCCACATTGCATTGCTCGACGAACAACTCAAGTCCCCAAAAGAAGTGTTCAAGACCAGGTCACTTCATTCTCCGAATTCCCCATGATTTATCTTAGTTTTCTTCATTTTGTTTTCCTTTTTGTGCAGTTGCTTAATTCCCAGGTTACAACGCCACAGCACATGGAGCGTGAAAGGGCTTATGATATTGTTAGTGAAACAAAATATATATGATAAATAGTGTAAATTACCACAGTTCATTCTTAACACTCATGAACTAGTGTAAACCATTTATTGTTTTATTTCTTAATTTTATCAGATTGCATCACTGTTGAAAATTCGGTTTCTAGATGAAGAGGTGGCAAACGTTCAATTCCCTCAAAAGGTATGCTTTGGTAGAAAAGACTTTCAAAAAGGTATATTTATCTAAAACTATTTCATGTAAAAGAATGTGTAATTTTACGGTGCAGATGGGTCGTGTGGATGCATTTCAGCCTCAGGGTAATAATAAGAAAGAGACAGTCATTCCTTGGACTGATGTATTTGAGATCAGCAATCCTTCATCTTTGACAACAGGTAGCTGGATTCTAGTGAGCTTCACTTCCTTATGTTTGCGATCACATTTTGTCTTCTTAAATAGCATGCACTTCGGATTGTTAAATGCTGCATTTACTTTCTATATATGAATATTGCTAATTGTATTATATGCTCTTATGATACAGAATTTTTATTGACTATGTAGTGGAGTTTTGATTATCATACTTGATTTTATCATATTAGATTTGGCAGATGGAATGACTGTAATAACATTAAATCTTATTTGACAACATAAGGCCCATGAACTTCAAGCACTACTTTTTGTCATGTTAATGCACTTGTGAAAGCTTGACGGTAACTTCTTGTGACATAATTCTATTTGTACCAGATTTTTTAAAGCACTCATTTAAGGATATTCTATGTTCTTGCCATCCTCCCAAGTAAATCCTTTTTCACCGAAAATAAACTGAAACTAAGACTTTAAAAGGGTCAAAATGTTCTGTAAAAGTCAAACTGGGGGTAAGGGATATGTCTCTCTTTCTGTACTCATATTTGGTCTGGCAATGGGACTGTAAAATCATTCTCAAATAGCCACACTACATAATTCGACCCTTTCAAAGCCCTTGCCTTACTTATGTCAAGATTTTCTTTCAGCACCATACGTAAGACCTGTAGGTTTTTTTTAACCTATAATTTCTGGTTCTCCTGTAGAAAAATGCTAAAATTTATCCTTTGGGTGTAGGGCCACGAGAGCGATTATTTTGTTTTGCTGTAATAAAAAACTAACTTTTATTCCCAATAAATTTCGGGCCTGCATCATGAATCTTTTATAAGAAAAAATGCTTCAACCAATAAAATTAATTTTTTTGCAACCACATTATATCTTGTTAATTTGCGTCTAGTTTTCATGTTCGCATTGCTCTTGTGAATGAAAGCTTTTTTTAGTTTACAAATGACATGCCCTATCATCCAAGCTGTCATTTCTTTAAAACTGTGTCCTCAACTTGTTGGCATATATATATATATATATATTTCCATTTCTTTCCTCATTCATTTTAGTAAGTCCATACGTCCATCTTCATATCCTGATTTCTATTATGTTACCTTGGGGACATTTTGTCCTTTGATTGGTAAAAAAATTCATCTGGTTACTGGGTTCGGGAAGGGGTTAAAATATTTTGATTGATGAATTAAAATCTTAACTATTCTTATTATTTATTCCGCAAGTGTAACATGAGTTAATGCTCCCAACCATTAATCGATAGTTTCTGTGAGAGTGAAATACATCTTGAATGTCTCGTTAGTTTTATAGGTCCCTTTTGCATCATTTTAGTAATTATTTTGTCCTCAGACTTAGTTACTATAATAAATTCAATATTCTTTCTACAATTTATTGACTTTAGTCTATAGCTTATGGATCCTGTTGTTAAAATTTGTTATTGGGTTGAGATATGATTGTTCTGGAAATTTCCAAATGAGCTGGCAGATGACGTTCTTGTTTGTTTCTGTGAGACAGTTGTGCATCAATCTTCTCTCTTCATGTTTGGCAAGGCTTTTGGATTAATGTTTTTAGGTCATTATTCTAAATATCCCGTGCGATGGAACGCTTGGTGCTTCCTGGATTATGTATCAAATCCTGATGACAGTGGTGTTGCAGGAAATTCTTCAACAAAAGATGAATCCGGAGAATTTCCATTCCAGAAGGATGGTAATGACAGGGGTGAGCACAGTTCAAGTCAACGTAAACATAGGGAATACATTTGCGGCGAGGAAGCTCTAAGAATAGCACCCAGTGAACCATATTGCTTGCGTCGACCTATCCGTAGAGGTCACCTAAACATATCTCAACATTATTCAATGCAGCAGGTACTGTCTTTTGATATTTGTCAACTGTTTGCGTAATTTAGACTTAGGATTTTCTTAACTCATTTTGTGCATGAGATGAGAATTTCATTTTCGCCATTGATTGTGGAGGGGAAGTGGCAGGTTGTGGTCTTGCAACTGTCATTTTCAACACTTAAAAGCCTTGATTTTTCATGAAAATGTTTTTCCATATTCACTTTGCCTTATGCAAAAGAATATAATTTTGCCATCTAGTGAGTGGTCAAAAAAATTATTTTGGAGTTCTTTGCTTTCACTTAGCCATTTTACATCTCCATGACATTTTATTTATTTTACAGGTACTTGAAGACCTGCATGCTATTTGGGATTGGATTTTGATTGAGAAACTGCACATCCCTCATAGTGAAAGAAATAAGTATTCAGCTATTCTTGTCGTCCCTGAGACATTTGATAATCGCGGTAATTACACCGTATTGTCCTCATATTTCACTTCACATTGTTGAACAGTGAGCAAATTACACGATGCTAGTTATCTAAATTTTTGTAACTTGGAAAAAAAATAATGAAAAAAAAAAAAGGCTTGGTCCAGGAGTCAAGTGGCGGTTAGATAGCAGGGGTATCTGCAGGCACATTTGCTTACATATATATTTAACTCACTTCCTTTTGATATGAATATCTTTTTTAGTTGTATGGCATTGCCATTCTCGTGATTGTTCTGACAATGATAACATTCTTCTTGAAGTTAAAATTGTGAAGCTTATGTTCTGATACTTCACCTGAAGAATAAACATTTACTCATTAAGATGAAATCAGTTGTGCATATCATGAATGATCAATGTATGCTAAGAGATATGATCATGCTGTAAAATGGTTATTGTTCATTCATTAAGAAGACTTCCGTGCTTTATCTTCTTGAAAGTAGAAACTTTCAATTTGAAGCTCCAGTTTTAGTAAATATCAGGTTTTCTGTCCGGAGGAAAATTTTGAATTCTAACATCTTGTCTGGTTGTTTCTGAAAATTCCTTCTATCAAGCAGAATACAGTAAGCATTAAGTGGTGGTCACTTGTTGCTTTAATTCAAGAAGTCAAGTGTTGCCCAAAAAATTAAGGGAAAAAAGGGGAAAAAGGCGAGTATGGTCTAATTGAATAGGCACACCATTAGTTATTTAACTCTTATTATCTTATAAAAATTTGAAGGCTCTATTCATTCATGATGGAATGCTTTGTTGTCCTTTTTGTGTACTGGCTCCATCTGGAAAGCTTTATCTTGCTTCATATCAGTCACGAGGATATGGTACGACCTAGAGTAGTGACTGTTATTATATCCATATAGATCACCGGAGCATGTCTTCTTGATTACCTATGGTTAACACAATATAGCATGTTTGACTCGTGCTAAAAATTGAAATATTGAACATCATGTGGACCAATATGTCTTTCTTATTGGGATCGAGAAATGGAGAAGTCATGGACTAATTGTTTGTGCATGTTCCATATCAAGGATAATGATGCTTGAACCCCTCCCTCTGTCATTACCAAATGTGTTAATAGTTGACTTCAATTTCTTTCTTCAATTCTTATATTATATCTTTACATTGAGCACTGACCTGTAACCAAATATTTGAATGTATCATGTGAACTTGACATGTTATCATATATTTTACTGTTGTGACCAGAAATAAAAGAAGTACTATCAATCGTGTTGCGGGACTTGTGTTTCAGCACAGCAGTGGTCCACCAGGTAATATTTTCCTGTGAATATTTAATCACAAACTCCAGATTGTCTTAAGATGTTTTCAAGTTTCTTGATTTCCATTAGAAGCTACCCACTCTTGTTGATGTTACTTGCAGTGTTACAAAATTACCTCTCTACTTCTTCCTGTAGTTTTTTCATTAATACTAAACAATACAGTATTCGTGCACTTGGCTCTCACCCTCATATGTATGACTTTACCTTTCTTTTTCCTTCTCTACCTAAGTTATGGAGCTGCTCTTTAATCTATACTATGCAGGAAGGTCTTGCCGCAGTTTTTGGGAATGGCTTATCAACTGCATGTGTTGTGAATATAGGTGCTCAGGTGACATCAGTGATCTGCATTGAGGTGTGTTATTATTCCTTTCAACAGTGCAGTTCTGACCTGGCTGTTGAGGATGACAATTTTCATCTGAACAATACCTGAGGGTACAATTGGGATGTTTTTAACATTCAGTTTGTTATCTTATTCGTGCTTTCATCAGTAGTGCTGTTAGCATGATCACTTTCTTTCTGGAACTTCTACCCCTACCACCAAAAAGAAACTGTAGGTTGCTACCTTTTCCCAGAGTTGCCTCTCTTTTACGGTAAACATTGTCTGGTACAGCAGAATTATAACTGCATCAGTGCCCATTATTCTCATATAGTCATGTTCCACCATTGCCATTCTATCACTTCTCCTTTGAGACCATTTTTTTTGGCACAAGTATCAAGATAGCACCTCTATGGTTTGGTTTCCATAAGGTCTGTGTTGGACGCTTCTACTAGCGTGTCCGTGTCTAACATGTACCGATACTCCAACACTCTACTATAGTCATTTTTCTTTCTTTATCAGAAATATTAAGCCCCTGTTTGGGCTCCATTTTAATTTTAATACATTTTTCTCTTTCTTCTTTTCAACTACAATGTCTTCAATAAAATAATATTAAACGTAAACCCAAGGTTTTTTCTTCTTTTTTAATCACATATTCTTCAAAAGAAAATCACTATTCCAAAATAATTTTTTTCTAAAAACCTCTTCAAAATAGAGCTCAAACAAGGGCTAAATATTTTTAACTCAAATTATTATTAAGCCCTTGTTCATCTCTATTATTTTCCAATACATTTTTCTCTCTCTT
This sequence comes from Fraxinus platypoda, assembly GCA_903798405.1. Taxonomy (NCBI): domain Eukaryota; kingdom Viridiplantae; phylum Streptophyta; class Magnoliopsida; order Lamiales; family Oleaceae; genus Fraxinus; species Fraxinus platypoda. The sequence continues at coordinate 17,332 of CAIGRT010086937.1, forward strand.
CTTTTCAACCACACATTTTTCAATAAAATAATATTAAATACAAACACAAAATTTTTCCTTATTTTTTAACCACACATTCTCCATCAATCTACTGTTCCAAAATATATTTTTTCAATAAAATGAGGCTCAAACGGGCTCTAAATAATAAATAAGTACTCGTATTTGAAAGATTTCAACAAGAAAATTAATACCAAGTATAAAACTAAATTTATACTATATAAATGAAGGATTTTAAAGAATTTAATCAATTTGTCAATGACGTGTCGTGTTAGTACTTTTTTTAAAAAATCACACGTGTCGGACACGCTGATACATGTCGTATCGGACACAAGCATGAGGTGGCATGTATAGTTCTTGGAGATGAAATTTGCACATGCATGTGGTAAAACCACACAGAAGCAAATGCATTGCACATTTTTATCTTAACTAATTAACCTGATATTGACATATAGAGCATGTTTGAGCCCCATTTATTTTCCAAAATACATTTTGGAATAGTATTTTGATGGAGAATGTGCGTTTAAAAAATAAAGAAAAATTTTGGGTTTGCGTGTAATATTATTTTATTGAAGAATGTATGGTTAAAAATAAGAGAGAAAAAAATGTATTTTGGAAATAATGAAAATCAAACAATGGCATAATATTTGCTTTTTTATATTAATTACCTTATTTCTCTTCATTATTTTATGTTCAGGATGGAGTGACTCTACCTACGACACAGATTACTCTATGCTTTGGTGGAGAGGTGAGGTTTTGGTTTCAGATTTTCAACTTCATTAATTTTATGCCAAGAGAGTACCGAAAATGGAAGGAGCTCTATTTAAAATGTTTTTCAGCATTAGCAGGTGTAATTGAACCCTTTCTTGGATTTTCACCCCAGAAGGTGTCGGATTTATCTTTTTGTACTTGAACACTGATATATTGTTTCCAGGTTAAATCTTTAATCAACTTCACATCATTTCATGTAACTTGAAGGCATTACTTCATTTCTTTTCCTTTAGTCCTTGTTCTTGTCACTTCATTCTTCAAATTCATACATAGAGCGGGAAACTGTAATTTGAACATAAAGTTTGTCTCTTGGCTTTGGTAGCTTACTTTAGCATTCAAAGCGTCGATAATGCATATGTTTAAAATAATCATATGGTGCAAAGTTGTGTTCCATAAAAATAAAGAAATGCACGGTTGCAGGATCTATCTCGATGTCTTCTCTGGACTCAAAGACATCATCAGACATGGCCACCAATACGTACTGATGCTCTGACAAAGCCCATAGACTATCTGATGCTGAACAGACTTAAAGAGTCCTTCTGCCAAATAAAAGTAAGTTCACCATTGTTTCCATTGTGGATCTCATGAGTAAAAACAGAAGTGATATCCTTTACAAATTAGATATCAGTAGTCACTTGTTTATCTCAACTTTTCTGGAAAAATAGTTGTAGCTGAAGAAAGCTTTTGCTGAATGCTTGAACATTGATAGTTTATCGAGGACGCCACTATTTTCCCTGTGAAATAAACTTCAAATGCATTCAATTGGTCATCTTCTCAAGCTCTTACTGATTATAACTGAATAATATAGATTTGAATCTACATATCTTTTGTAGGTTATTGACATATAGAAATAAATAGTCAAGTATTTGTTCATTTTCAGGAGGGAGAAGTTGAAGCTGTTGCTACAGTTCATTCATACGAAGATGGCGTTCCACCTGGCTCTCATAAAACAAGATTGACTGCTCTTAATGTATGTGTCTCAACACCATTTTAATGGTCTTTTGTGCGACCTGAATCTAGGTTTTTATAGTTTATTGTTGAGTCTACTCAAATGATGCACAATTTAAGTGATTTAAAGTCTATTTGATTGCTTTTTTGATAAAACTTTGCTAAAAAATTTATCTACTTTTCAACGGGTCAAACTTTAATTTTGACCCCTACATTTCATGGAACCCACAACTTTTATCAACTTTTCAACCAAGTATTTATCAACTTTTATCAAAATACTTTTATCAAAATCTTTGTCACACAACCCCTGAATACCATAAGAGTTTTTTCCCATAATATGTGATTGTGATAGGTCATTTCTTGAGGGATAGGTCATTTCTTGAGGAGCATCAATTGTTATTTCCTTCTGATCACGTTTCCGAGTTTGAATTGTTGTAGGGGCTGCTAATTTAGTTTTGTTACCGTTCTCAAAGTAGTAGTGAAACCTGAAGTTCGCCATCATTTATTAGATGCCCAAACTTTTATTTGACCATCTTACCCACAAACTATAAACAGAAATATGTTATGAAGAAACTAGAACTCTGAAAAATTCTTTGTTTTATAGGAGTTAAGAGTAGGAGATTATAGAGAATATTTTTACCTAGCTCATATCCTAGTTAGCTAGAAATTAATATTTTTCCTTTCAATAATACAATTTTTCATTTTTCGTTTTCCTTCTATAGGTAGGATTATTCTAGTGAAATACTCCCTAACCTTTACCCATGATGTGCAATACCTCGTAACCTTTCATTTTGACATAATATCCCTCATATCAACCAAACCTCGTAGAACACAACCTTTTCATTGCGGAATACAAACTATTCGTCCATTTTCTCATAAAGTGATTTTACCCTCCATTTTAATAAACGAAAAGAAAAGAAGAAAAAAAATAAAAGAATTAATTTCGGCATAGTAAAAAGTGCAAACAAATACTAATTAAAATAATTAAAAATAAAAAATAAAAGAATCTATTCTTCTTCCACCAATCCACTCCAAATTTGAGAGACACATGGGAGTCTATCGAGCACCATGTATGCTTGACTCGGCGTCCAACTTGGCAGAAGTACTTGTCATTGCCTTGATTGGTTTCCGAAACTATCGGAACCTCTAGCTTCTTTGCATCTAATTCCGTCTCCAGAGAGGTTAGATATGCTTTTCTTAAATCCTATATCACCATATCTACCAGAGTCTAAACCACCTTGACATGGATGGAGTCCCGAAGAATCGATTCAAAGTTAATTCCTTGTAATCATTGTATGAAGTTCCACAGATGGCCAAGCAAGAATGCAGTTGAAATCCGAATGAAGAACCAGAAGATACAGGGTCTTGGCCGTGTACACTTTAAGAGTTGAATGAAAATAACTTTTAGGTTTTTGTAGTGTAGCAAAGACATCAAGAAGTGCAGTTTTAAAGCTAATTGGAAATGTTCAGCAAGAGTCAAAGGAGAAAAAGTTGAGAGAAATGTGAAGAAAATGGCAAGAAAAAAATCTCATTTTCCCCATTGCATAGTGAAGAGCATGAAGCAAGTAAGAAACTAGTAGATCTTTAGAGCCACATGGGAGAGGGTTAGATTTGAAAGAAGGGAGGTGGTGGTGGTGGGCTGGGAGGTAGGCGAGTTGTTTTTAAATTATTTTAATTAGGATTCGTTTCCAGTTTTTACTATACTACAATTAATTCTTTATTTTCTCTGTTTCTTTTCATTTATTTAAGCTTGAGGGTAAAATCCTCATTTTACAAGGCTTTATGGAGAAAATGGATGAAAAGGTTGTATTCCGCAACGAAAAGATTGTATTCCGCAAGGTTTGGTTGATTTGAGGTGGTATTGTGCCAAAATGAAAGGTTGGGGGTATTGCACAAAACTAGTAAAGGTTAGGGGATATTTCACCAATTACCCTAAATAACCCTTTAATTGGATGAATAATTTAAGTTCAGCCTAAATTTCTACTATAGGTAATCAGAAGGAAAATAAAAAAAAGAACTTGTTTTTTAAGTGCCATATGGTGTAGTACAATAGAGTTCTGATAATTTCTCGAGACAGGTTCCTCCTATGGGTTTGTTCTACCCGATGCTTTTGGTTCCAGATGTGTATCCTCCACCACCCCGTTCTTGGTTAGTTTTGTGTTTCTATTTTGTAGATTTGTTTTATATAATTAGTTCTTCTGATTCACTTCTCCATCTCTTGAACAAATTTCTGTTCTTCCCAGGTTTAATGATTATGAGGATATGCTGGATGAGACTTGGGACTTTCCTAGAAGAACTGACATGTCTGATGGCAACTTTCCTGGCAGCAGTGGATATTTCCCTATGTGGGAAAACTACCCAATAGTTCAAACAAAGCCAAAGAAAGAGGATAATATTGGTCTTGCAGATGCTATTACAAAGAGTATTCTTTCAACAGGTAGATTTTAATTTCATTTACGCTCAAGTTTTTACATTTGATTTGCTTCTGTTTGACGTCTTTGGATTCCACACTGTCAGGGCGTATAGACCTACAAAGAAGGTTGTTCTGTAGCATGCAACTGGTGAGTTCTACCCTCCATAAGCTCTTCAAGACTCTGCTTAGGTACTGCACAATTTTTTATTTTTATTTTTATTTTTATGACTTGATTTAGTTTTTCAGATAGGTGGAGTAGCTTTGACTGCAGGTCTTGTTCCTGCTGTGGAAGAGAGGTTTGTTTTTATAGCTTAAAAATGAAGTTTTCTTGTGCTAATGCTATGATTGGATAAATATGTGCAAATGGCAATTGTTGAACCCCTTTCCAAAGTTCATTTAAATAAGTTCGATTATCTTTTCCAGCATATTTTCAGCACTTGCCTTTTCGAACTACGGTCATGTTAATTGGATGAATTATGTTCATTTCTCTTTCTTTCTTTCAACCTTGTATTTTCTTGCAGAGTATTGCACGCAATTCCTTCACATGAAGCTATAGATACTGTAGAGGTTGGTCACCTTATGCTTCTTTGTATACTATGATCTATTATGGAATTCTGCCTTTTTCATTATTATGAAATTATAGATAGCTGGCGACTTGTTTCAGTACTGAGTGTTTTAATATTATGCTTTCAGGTAGTTTTACTTGATTCAGTAACAGGTTGCAGTTCCACGTCTTACACTGACACCTTTACCAAATTCATCATATTCAAATTGGCTGTCAAAATTTTTGGACATGATATTTAAGTAATTCCATAAAAGCTAAGAAAATCAGTGAACAAAACAATTATAAATAGATAAATTGAAACATCTATCCTCTATCACGATAATGTACTTTCATTATTTTTTGGCCTTCTCTTTTATTTTTGTTTACCCAGATTACTTTACAATCTAACAAAGAACTTCAGGACATTGTAGGCTATCCTTAGATTGAAGCCAATTGTTTAACCTTACAAAGATAGCAAAATCGCCAAAAATTGAGCACATCTCTTAGTTTTCTTGCTGCCTTAAAAGTGCCAACAACTTTGATAATTATTTTGTTGAAAATAAGCTGAGCCTTTTTTTTTTTTTTGCATCTTGCTGTTATTTTGTTTTTATTGTATTTAAGTTATTTTTATAGTACTCCAACTTTACAATTCCTTCTTTTTTGGCTGTTAGATATCTGTCATTCTGTCACATTTTCAGGTTTTGCAATCAAGAACAAATCCGACTTTTGTAGCATGGAAAGGTGGAGCAGTAAGTATTTTCTTTGCATGATGACATCGATTGCTCAATGTGCCAACCAAGTATTTTTCTTATATTCTGGTTTTATATATACAATGAATGAGGTGTGCAAATTCTTAAATTTCCCTTCTGCTTATGCAAATCTCCCTTGCCATTTATTCTTATTATCCTTATGGAATTTTCAAATTGTCCTTTCCCTTCCCATGGTTTGATTCGCTGCATATTGGTCCCTTCTAATTATTCTAACTGTGTTTATGTTCTTTGTGTAAAGTGAGTCAAGTGAAATTGTATCTTTATCATTGGAAGTAGCACCATGAAGTCTAAGGAAAAAGTGGCCCTTTCCATTACCTAATTTCTTTTAAACAAATGAATCAAGTTGAACTCTAATATAGCATTAAATTGGCATAATCGCTTCATTCGTTACAGAGTATTCAGTCAGAAACTGTTTTGTCATGGACCTACACAGGATTTAACGTAGTCATTTCTCCATGTAATTTTGGTGCAGATACTTGGCATCCTTGATTTTACACGTGATGCCTGGATACATCGTGAGGACTGGATCCAAAATGGGATTCACGTTGGAAGTGGAAGAAAGTACAGAGACTCTTATTTTCTCCAAGCGCAATCAATGTGCTACATAAATTCATAACAGGTAAAGTTGTCCTCTTTTACTCCTGGTTTGAGCAGCTACAGGACTGTACTATTACTGATTATTTTTGGCTACCTCAATAACTGCATTTCTGGACGTTAAGAAGTTCAATCTCTTTAAAACAGCTTCAGATCTGCCAAATTCCGGGTCACTCTAAAAAAATGTTCAGAATCCTTGTATAGTCATCTAGTATTTGTCCCCACAACATAGAGTGTCATCACATTGCACTTTCCTTTTCTTTTCTGTCATCACAGTGCTGGTGAAGATTTTAATTTAGAGAAATGTTGTGTTGATACACCCCTGAAATTCGTGTGCATGAAATGAATTCACATCTGTTTCACAAAGCTTGTGGTGGATCCAGAAGTCGGTGTATCAAGGCGAATATGGAAACTGGGATTCAGGTACTGTTTGGTAGGACTAGTTGGTCTCTTTCCTAGTGTGAAATTTAGTGACATTTAATCAAAACGTGGAATCAAATCTTTTTGCATAATCCTGTTGACTCTTTAAAATCGGCTGTTTAGCCCAAACAATGTCTGTTCAATTGATCTAAAGCTTTCTTGGTTGTCAACTCGGTTTAATAATCTGGCGAGATCAAAGCCAAAATCAACTCTTTTTTTTTTTTTTCTCGTGTTCTTTCTAACAACGGGTCACACGCACAATATACGATTCACCGAGAATGTAATTCAGGAACGCTTGTGCAATTTATGTGTCTACGCTGAAGATCGAAGATGAGTGGTTGACTATTGCATGAATCCCAGCAATAAAGTGAGGACGTGTTTGATATAGATTTTTTTAAAATAGATTGTGTAAAAAAAAAAATTGAAAATGTCCAGTAAAAAAAAATAAGGATGAGTTATGATTTCACGTGCAAAATTATTTTATTTAGAGAACTTGTGATTGAAAATGTATTTTAGAGAATCGGCTTAATAGCACAAAACGTACATACGTTTGACTTGTGTGCAAAACGTCCTTACGTTTCAAATTTTTGCAATTAACCCATTTTTTCACGTTTCATTGCGGAAATCGTTATTTTCACCAATTTTAAATTTAAAATGACCAATATATCCTACAATTTAATTAAAAAAATTGCAGTTATACTCCTAAACTTTTAAAAAGTGTAAATGAGTCCAAAAGCATTATTAAAATATTAAAAATGAAAAAAAAAAAAAAAAAAAAATCTATCTCTCTCTCTCTTCTGGCCTCCTCCTTCCTCTGCCTTCTCCTCCCACCACTTCCCCCACTGAATTGAATCAATACCCAATATGAATTTTTTGTTCAATTCTTATTTAGCAGTAGTAGCGTAGTGCTGAATTGATGACATATTGTGTATGTATGTAATTCAATGAATGGATATGGCTGAAAGACACCATTCCACCACCCCCAAATCTCTCCGTGTGTGGAGGCACGAAGGCTTTTGGAATTTGATGATATCAGGGTTCTGTAAAACTCAAAAAGTCAAAACCTCCAATTTCAACTTCTAGTTAGGGTTTTGTTTTCTTCTCTTCAAAATTACACTACATCAATCCATCTTCTCTACAGATTTTCTCACATAATTATAGAGATATACAATTTATAGGGTTTAATTCGTTTTCAGTTCAGAAAAAGCAAGAAAATGGCCTCCTAAACAGCTCAAATTCATGCTCTTGGACTTGGGGTCGGCACTCACTTGGCATCCTCTACCCAAATCATTAAAGATCCCTCCAATACAGTAATTTTTGGGCAAAGACTTAATCAAACGGCGTATGTTGGTTTCAGGCTAAGAAGTAAGGCCAGAAGCAGCTCGCAAGGAAATCCCACTTGGACGCCTTTACGCATAGTATCTGAAAAAGTTGTTGGAATTGATCTGGGAACGACTAATTCTGCGGTGGCGGTGATGGAGTGAGGGAAGCCGACGATAGTGACCAATACTGAGGGGCAGCAAACCACTCCTTCAGTCGTGGCCCATCCGATGGTATGGAGGTTCGGTGGTTTGGGTGGTGGTTGGTCGGAGTGTTTTGGCTTCAAAAGTGTCGAAGGGAAGAGGCGAAAGGAGGGGGCGGAGGGAGGAGAGAAAGAGAACATTTTTTTTAAATTTTTAAATTTTAATAATTTATTGGACTGATTTGCACTTTTTAAAAAGTTTGGGAGTATTTTTTTATTTATTTATTTTTTTGTTTTATCTAAATTGTAGGGTATATTGGTCATTTTACATTAAAAATTGGTGAAAATGACGTTTTCAGCAATTAAACGTGAAAATGCAAAAAATTGAAACGTAATGACGTTTTGCACACAACAAGCCAAACGTATGAACGTTTTGTGCTATTAAGCCTTAAAGAATCTATAATAAGTGCTGGTTAAGTTATAATGTGCATATGGATATAATCCCATATCGGAAAATGGAACCCATAAGGCCGTAGAGGAGAAAAATCTGAACAGGTTGGTTGGCTAATATGCTATGTTAGCTCTAGTTGAGACCTTTTTTGAACCTCATTTTTTGATAAAATGAATTTTGTAATAGTGAATTTTATTTATTTTTAAAATGTAGGGATGTATATGGTTTTATTTGGTTCTGGTTCCAAGATAATTGAATCAAAAAATGAATCGATGATTTTTTTGATAATAAAATAAATATTTCTTAATATGGAAACAAATAGGAATTAAACCATTTGGTTCTAGAGTGTGTTTTGTTGGGATTTTTGGGGGAAGAATTGATTTTTGAATAGTGATTTGATGGGAAATGTGTGGTTGAAAAAGAAGAAAAAAGTATTGATGTGATGGAAAATATTATTTTATTGAAGAATGTGTGGTTGAAAATGAGAATTGATTTACTGTAGAAAATGAGAATCTGTACCAAACAGGCTCTATATAGGAAGAATTGATTTTTGAATAGTGATATGATGGGAAATGTGTGGTTGAAAAAGAAGAAAAAAGTATTGATGTGATGGAAAATATTATTTTATTGAAGAATGTGTGGTTGAAAATGAGAATTGATTTACTGTAGAAAATGAAAATATTTACCAAACAGGCTCCTAGTATGGTTCTGGTTCTATTATTTAAATTTTCAAATGATAAATACAAATTAACATTTATCACTATATTCATAAGTTAGTAACATATGATCCCGTGCATTAGTTGAGTTATCTTGCCCACTAGCTAATATGGGTTGCCACGTCAAACGGTGGACATTTGTTATTCTGTCTACTGTGACTAGGAGATCAACTCTGTTGTCTAATAATAATAATTTAATTAATAAACAAATGAATCCTTGACAAGTTGAATTTTTTTTTTTTTTTTTATGTGATTCGCTGATATATATTAGTTTGATTCTTGGTTTTAAGAATCAAAATCATTAATTTTTTTTATTTTTTTTTTTGGTAGAATCAAATCGAACCGTTTGGTTCAATTTGGTTCCGGTTTTGTATGATTTGGCTTAATTATTTTGTTCACTCCTAGGAGAATGTGTCTTTCTAAGTACGAAATTTTTTAAATTTACATGCAAAATTATATAATTAAAAATGAGTTTTAAAAAATGAATATAGTTATAGCATCTCCAAAAGACTATCTATTTTTAAAGAATATATTCCAACATTTGGATAGTATCTATAAATTTAAAGAGATAAAATTTTGAAATACTTCAACAAGCTTGTTTATAGTGGCTTCTCTGCTCTATTCAAAATAAAAAAGGACATTAATATATTCATTTCTCCAATCTTTATTTTGTAAAGAGATTGAATCATTAAAAAGAGAAAATGGCTAAATTATCTATGCAATACCTCATCTGGATTTATATTGAAGATGCAATTTTTCTAGATTATTATTATTATTATTATTATTATTATTATTATTATTATATGAGGATGGTGGGTGGTGCTATATGACGAAAGATTTGTACTAATTTCAAGATAATAACAAAAAAAATAATGATTAAATATAGCTTTCAATAAATTTAGAGTCGAATGTGAATGTTACATTACTACGTCCACTCAAACATCTTTGTTGCACATTTCTCTGCGTTTGTATTTACTATTTTTCACTTCTCATTAAAATGCATGAGGCACTAGAAAATCGATATGAACAAGTCCAAGAAGGTAAGCAATAGAACGTTGTCGAAGCCCAAAATATTAGGAAGTAATATTTTAACTTAATTTTTGAAAGAAAAACTATAAACACTATCTCGATTATATCTCTTTCAACCGCCACACTTATCGTAAGGTCAAAAATTATTAGACAGCCCAAATTGTAGAACAAAAAAGTATGCTAATTGAATCTTTCATTTGTGTCCTCTTGTTTTACGTGTGCACAAATCTTATCACATATTCTTTGTCAAAATTGCTTCAACACATACATACTTTAGTATATTTGACTGTCCGTATCCAGTGATCTGAAAATGACAACATTAACCTTGACTTCTAATTGCACCTCTAGCCATTCAACTTTCCAAAAATTTCACTTTTAACCCCTAAAATATCTAAATTAATTCATTTTACTCCCTAATGAAATGAACCTTTCTTTAAGGCCACACATCTAATTTCAATTCTTTTCTTGAAAAAAACTTGGAGCATAACGAAGAATAAAAGACGGTGAAGGAATCATGTGACGGTTGCTTCGACCTCGAAGAGCTGATGATGAATGTTATGAAACTGATAAGCTGTAATTAGAAAAAAAAATAAAAAAAAATTGAAGAGAGTAAATTTATGAATATTAAAGGAGTTTGGTGTGGTTAATTCGAGGCATGGTGTTTACCTTTTTAAATACGAGGCTAAATTTGATTTGAGGACTTAAATACATGACAGAAGATTGCTCATTCCACGCTAAAAATGAATCCATATACTTTGAGGGTAAACAAGTTAGTTTTGAGTTTAAAGCGATCATTTTTTAGATTGATTAAATTTAATTTAAACTTTTATATATTTGATTGAATTTCAGATCTATTTTTTCGATTAAATTGACCTCTTGAGATTTTTGTAACACTGAAATGAAATGAAAACAAACGACAAATTATTGATAAGAATCAAATCTCATTCAATATACACCTTTGTTTATTAGAGGATCCGACGTCGCCACGTTATCAAATCTCAGCCGTTGATCTAATCCAAAATAATAATTGATCACTGATTACTTGGAAAACGGAGAATTAACGTCCGTTTCAGATCTGGGTCCTTGTGTAACGGAAACTTAGCTGTATACAGGGATCCGTCAAATTAGGCATCAGATTTTGTTCGGTCAAAGCAATTGAACAAACGTGCAACCCACACGCCCCTTATTTATAT